>LPNX010031273.1:473931-487854 GCA_001517045.1 Pseudotsuga menziesii | reverse complement strand
AAAATGGGCCTCCTAAAATGAAATAATAAAATAATAGTTAAAATAATAAAATAATATTTATTAATTTTGGAGGAAGAAAAGAAAAAAACTACTTTTTTGTTTGAATTTTTGACATATCTCCATGTGTTTTTACTCAAATTTCAATCGGGAGATCTCATTGGATGCGGAGTTAAATCATGTATCCAATGAGTACCCACTCGACATACTTTTGATGAACCCCGCTACCCCAAAAACAAGAAATACCTGAAAAATGGAATGATGACATCATTCCATTTTTTCAGGTATTTCTTTTTTTGGGGGTAGTGGGGTTTGTCAAAAGTATGCCGAGTGGGTACTCGTTGGATTTGGGATTTAATTCCGCATCCAACGAGCTCTCCCGATCGAAATTTGAGTAAAAACACAAGGAGATATGTCAAAAATACAAACAAAAAAAGTAGTTTTTTTATGATACCTATCCCCAAATTTATATTAAAAAAGTGTTTAAGACCTATACGGTATTTCAAATTTAAAGCAATTTCATTGGCTAACACATGATGACATGGAATTTGAATAAAATTTAAAAGGCCCATTTTGAGTTGAAATTTCCTCTAATGAACCTCTGTTTTACAAAATCCTTCTTGTGGAGAGCACCAACCCTCATGTTTTTCTAAAACCCACTAAAATAACATTCTTTAGGTACAACTGAGTGAAAGCACCATTCCACTTGTACAGGCTTAAACTTGTACAAAGAAGACAACGTAATTTTCCTAGCACCACCCTACAACCCTTGTTTCTTATATTTAAATGTGTTCAGTACAATATGTTGAAAACAAGATATAACAATGCATACGAACTCTGTTCTAATCTAGTTCTGGATTTTCTTATGCACCTTGGTTCCCCTCATTGTCTCTATTTTGGATATTATTGAAATAACTCAGAGTCCTTTGTCATTCTACAATCCCCACTTTGATGATGATCCATGTACCAACTCTTTGTCTATAGAGAGAACTAACTTCTCTTCTTATATCCCATCCTTTTATAAATGTCAATATAGAACTCGTTTACCTGTTCGTGTGCCTGACAATCCATATCCACAACTGATCAAACTGTCCAATGCCTTATGACAGATAAGGAGTCCAGTCGCTGAGTAATCATGAGTTTCTGCAACACATCTTCACCATTTGGCTTCATCTGCTATTGTCATTTTTTGCAACTCGACTTCTTTCACACTTTTTCTTTTTCCATAAGTCAAAGTTTTTGTAGTCCTGTTTTCGTAGTTTTGGTTCCATGGTACTAGTTCCAGACCAAACATTCTGCTCCATTGATCTTCTTTGTGTTCTCTATGACCGCTGATCTGAGAATAAAATCAGATATTGGATATGTGATTTTTCAGATATCATTCCACGATTTTTGCTTTTTTCCTTCCACACATCCTTTTCTGCATGACTTCTTCCACGCCATTGATTTCTTATGCATTATTTCTCGACCATTGATCTTAGATCCAGTGCGATATAGGGATCCCAGGTTTTCAAAATTTGTTTAAAAAACTTCCATACTTTCTGCTTTTTTCCTTTTGCCAGCAGAAGTACTCCTTCTGTGTTGTCAATTTCTTGTGCATCATTTCCCGACCGTTGTTCTTAGATTTGGTGCAGAATGTGGATCTCAGGTTTTCAACATTTTTTTAAACAACTTCCATACTTTTCGCTTTCTTCCTTTCTCTTACAAAAATCCTTCCGAGGCGTCGATTTCTTTTGCGGGTTCCCTCTTGACCATCATATCTGTTCATCATATTTTTTTTCATACTTTGGTTCTCACAATAATTATGCATCCATCCACTATTTTAACTCACCTTCTATTTCAATGAGCGCAATGATTAATAACCCTTGGATTGAGGTCCACACATATCTACGGTGGACTCCAAATGTTATAGAGGATATTACATTAAAAATTTTCTCCCAATATGATCGTTAAATCATGTACTAGTTGACTCTACGAAATTGTTGAAGACCATCAGATCTAGATCGACAACGAACTTTAAATACCATAAGGAGGACTTCAAAAAAAATTTGCACACATAAGAAATTTATTAATCCATGCTAGTTCTTCCAGCGAAATTGTTGTTATCCCTTGATCTCCTTCAACGATCAACCTCGTCTGTTTATCATGATCTCCTTCTTGGCGATTATTTTCTGATTTCACAACTCAATGCCTTTTATATTCCTCTCTATTTTAACCAATGAAATTCCTTCTAATCTGTTGATCTCTTATGCAGGTTCACTCCTATCTGTCGGATCTCTACAAAAGCCATGGATTCTTCTGACTCCTTTGCTCATCTAGATCATGCTTGGAACTATGTTTCCATCACTGAAAACCATATCACACTCTAATCTATTTTCCATATGAAGCAAAACCTCCAACATATATTGGATAACTATTAGATTAACTATTATATAACTATTAGGTATCTTCAATCACTGCTAAATTAAATTTAGATAAATTTGGTAATTAAGATGGAGGTAATAAAAAACTATTAAATGAACATTTAGTTGTACTTCAATGACTCCATCTCTTAGCTTGATAAGTTGACCTTCATTGGATTGAAACCATGCACCACCCAATATGCTTTCCATATGGCAACGTAGCATCATGAGAATAATCAGTTAAGTAATGTGCTACATGGGTGATATATTCAATGCAATCAATAAATATGAATGAGAAGGGGTGAGGGTTCTCAAAAAATAAATTTCATTCTTTCTTATAGCTCATTCAAGTGGAATGGAATACTCATGTGATTGTGGTACAGAAGTTGAATGAAAATTTGGTGTGGTGTAGAGCACGGACCTTTGTTGGGCGGATGCGGAACAAAATACTGGTAACTCTTCCATCCATATTCCGCATTGGTCTGTGTATTTTGTTTCAATATAACCCAAAAATGTTATTCATGTTTTTATTAAATTTAATTTTAAAATTGTCGACACTGATTCAATTCTAAAATTGCTAATGTTGATGTGGTGCAGAGTGTAAAGAAGGATATTTGTTATGTAGAAACAAATGATTTAAAGCCTAGATTTTTCCACATGTAGGGGTAAAAACTCTGAGTGGTTTACTTATGTAACAATTTTTTGATCTTGGAATTATACCATATAAAAATTTCATGATTTCCTTATTCTCTAAGCAATTGAATTATTTTTGAAGATATAGTTCATCTTCATGTAATTTGAATTATTTTTTGATAGGTTGTTTGATCAGGAATTGGACTAAGAATGCAACCACAGATTTTGGTTAAACCAAGTTTAGGAATTTCACATGGCATTGTTCTTTAAGGACCATGTTCATGTTTGGAACAATTCCTCTCCCACCAATAATTACCAGTAAGCTACCTTTATCATATAAATTGTCTGATTATGATTTTAGTCATTTCTTCATAAAACAATCTGACAAAACTAGCAACTCCTTGCGTGACATTAACTACTTATTATACTAGGTTTATACACGAAGAACTTACAATGATCTATTTAAAGCCATGGATTTACATTTATGATCCCTCCATTATCACTCAAAACTTCAAACTCTAGTGTTTATCTAATTTGGTTGGTTGCTACATGTTAACATCCAATATTACAACATGGTTTTGTGATATGCCATATACCCCCAACACCCGTTGACTTTTCTACTTATGTGTACTTGCTGAAAACCACAATTCTGTTCAACTTTGTTCAAAGTCATTAAAATAAGAGATTGCAATGATGCCATAAAAATCCTTTTACAAACATTGAAGCATTGAAATACAACATTATTATTGAAGTAGTGAGTTTAAATTCATTATTCATTTAGGACCAATATTTTGTCAATCACAATGATTTGAACATTATTTCATCTCCAACATATGGGATTTGACAATAACTAGCTCTTATTATTGAAACATTAAAGATGTGATTGATATTTAGAGCAAGCAGAGAGTTTATTATAATTTTATAGAAAAATGAAAAATCTCATACATGTATTATGTAGGAGTAAACCTTAGAATCCCAAGGTTAATGGATAAATATTATGTAGAAGGGGTAAATACGTTGAAGAGTTTTGTTTAAATCCATTCAATATTTGAGTTGGAATTGTTGTTAGTGATGATTTTATATCGTCGAGTCACCATTTAATATTCCAGGTGATGATTTTATATTGTTGGGTCACCATTCAATATTTCAGGTTACTAATAGATCTAATATAAAACTATACATTTACCAAATCACTTTACTGAAATCTTGTGATACTTTTACCAAGTTCGTTTACTTAAAAGTTCATGGATGTAAAAAATATGAAATTAGTGTTACTAATATAAGTAATATGAAGGTAGGACAACACCACATTAAACATGTTTTCTACATTGAGCTTACATTGCAAAACTATTTAATTCTCGCATTTTATATTTTAATAGTTTGATTGAGAATTTCGTAATTATCACAATGTTTCCTATATCTTCAAGGAATATACAGCACAATCCTTCAGAACTATTCATAACATTCAAATTAAAAAACGTTCACATTTCAATGTGTATGGATCATTATTTATAATTGTTGCAATTGTATGGACAGTTCTTTTATTTATAACAATTGTTCTATTTTATTAGTCTGATCAAGAATTAATCCATTATTTCAATGTTTTCATATTTATTCAAATACTATATAGTTTAATCTGTGAACTACATAAATCGTCACATATCCTTGAGCATGGAGCATTATAACATTTACGTGTCTATGGGAAATTTATTTGTTTATAGGAATTGAATGTGTACATAACAAGCTAATTTACTTAAGGATCATCATAGACCAACCTAACCATCAAATAATGTAGTAGTTTCCAATCATCCTCCTTGAACATTGTACTTCAACATATACAATTACTTTAAAATATCACCTATGTGCAACAACCTCAATTCAATGAAGGTTTAAATGTAACATTACCATTAATATAAATACTTCATAAGAGTCGATCACACTAGAACCTCATCAACAATTCTCAAGTATCGCACAACCAATGAATTTCAACCACATGCAATGTGACACAAACCTTGATGAATGCGTACTGCAACATAACCATTTCCAATATGTTGCAATGCTACATAATCTCACAACACAATCCTCGAACTATTTATAGCATTCACCTATAGAAAGTGGTTGCATTTCTATTTGTATGTAAAATTATATAGGTCAATAACAAAACTATGGGAAATTTTTATTTATAACCATTGTTTTATTTTAATAGTTCGATCTAGAATGTATCCATTATGATCACAATGTGTTCCTATGTATTCAAATACTATAGAGTATAATCCTTGAACTATTTATATCATTCCTATTAAAAAGTGATCACAATTCAACGTGTATGAAGCATTGTTCATAAAAATTATAAGTGCATGGGCATATTTTAATTCATAAAAATTGAATATGAATGAAAGAAGCAAATAAGAATGATAAACATAAAGCCACAATGTTACACTTAAATAATGGAGTAGTTGAAAATAATCATCCTTGAACATTGTACTTCAACGTAAGAAATAATTAAAAAAATTGACATACATGCAAGGCCCTCAATTTGATGACGGCTGCAATATGACATTATCATTGAAAAACACTTAACCAGAGTTGATAATATTTGAACCTCACCAACCATTTTCAAATATTAGTGTCAACCATGGTAAACAAAGACCAATGAAATCCATATGCACTAAAGACTACTAGACTCCTTCAATGCATATTAAATTGCAATGGAGATTTACTATCTAGGGAAACTTAACATATGATCCTAGACTCCTTCAATGCATACTATATGTAGTATTCGATCCACATGATGGCCAAACATAATGAATATTATGGGGTTTAGTCAATGTTGTATGTACCAAGTTAACTCAACTTACTAGCCTCCTAGCATAGAGTTATCTTCAAAGGATATTATTGTTTGACTTATGATGTTCATGATCCACTAAATCATTTCTTATTGTATGTTTTTATATGGTTTTGTTTTCACTTTATATAGACCATGTGAATTGAATATGTTTCATCGTCATTTGGATTCCATGTTGGTAAGAAATTAATTGGGGTAAATATGCGTTTTGGTGTCTTTTTCCCAAGCCAACCAATGCAAGGATTTCATATGGTGATTTTCTTGGGAAAAGAGGAGAGGGAGGAAGATGGTTTACCCTTTACAATATTTTGCTCATGCATTTTGTTCTATTGTATCTCACGATATGGGTTCTTTTGGATCTATAAGGTTTGGGTAACAAATGTTATGCAATTTCAACATGTCTCCAAAGGTTTTTATATAATTTAGGAGGGTTCCTTGCATGTCATTTTTCTTGACAACACGTCTTCTTATTAGGTAATATGTTTCCCACTTAGTCCATGTTCTGATAATGTATTTTTATGACTCTTTTTTTATTTATTCATCTTACTCACTTCAATTTTATTCTCTATTTCATTCGTGGAAGATCTGTGAATGAGGTTTTATGGACAGATTTTCCTAGTGAAACTCTGGGTAAGATCATGGTTATTTTTGGACCACCTTCCATCATGGAAAGAGATGGTGCTTTATGATATTACTCTTAGTGTGGAAATACTATTTTAGGTTAGTTTAGGGAAAAAATCTTAGTTTAGGAACCTGTCATAGCCACAACACGCGTCACCTTTTTCTGCGATCTGTTGTTGTGTGAGGAACCACGTGGAAGCCTCCCACGGGCATGACCAACCCAGGAGACACTCTAGCGTACTATTCATAAACCAAGATTGCGTAAATTTACTATCTAAAAACTTATATATTTAACTCATTTACTTAACACGTTTAGCTTATTAGCTTACATATTTTCATAAAGTAAAATAAACCATGCACATTCATCCCACAGAAATACAAGTAAGCACAAGACAAGTATGGGTGGGGCTCGTAACTAAAAAACCACATTAAATTTTATTAGAAAAAATGTATTACATCAATAGAGGTACCAAACCACTGAGCCTCTTGGTGTATGCCCAGCCAATGAGACGTCAATTACAAGTTTGCAAAAGAAGATGAACTCACCCCACCAAGGGCGTCCAACTCTCTTCCTACCGACTGTCGCTTCTCTATTGAGTTGTTGCTACCAAAGCCACAATAATTTGCTTGGTCGTTTGAAGTGAATAATTTCCAAGTCTTCCAATCCCACAGACTTTCTATGTTGCTGAGCAAATTGTCTTAGTGAACTGTGCTAGTGACATGTGTTTCTTGGAAATTCGGCATAGTAGGACTTCACTTTGCACTGTGTTCCTTGCCAAAACCCAGATGATGAATTCACATTTTCCTTAGTATTTATAGTGTCACTTGAGTGAGTTAAACCTCAAAAAGTGGGCACACCCCTTCACTTAGTCCACACGCATGCTCTTCCCTCATGCGCATGCTCTTGTCGATGGCTTCGTTGGTCGAGTGTCGGGCGCTCTTCCATGACATTCTCCTCAGTGTGTGCTTCAAGTCTCTCATGTCATGGTCTCAAGGGACCCTTCCACGGGTGCTCAGTTCAATTTTTCATCTGAATGGGTGCTTCCATAAGCGCCTCTCTAATGCCACCAATAAGGTTGTCGGGTGTGCTTCTATGGAACGTGCCATATCTGGGTGTCAATCCTCTGGACTCCTCCAAGGTGCTGCTCTTTTTCAATGAGTTCTTAGGATTAAGCACGCTACCAACTAATTTTTTGCCAAGGTGTCATGCTCCTAGGATTGCCAAGATCCAAGGGGTGAGCATGAGCTTCATTTGCAGGATCACGCTCATACTTGGTGAGGACACTCCTCTATGTTATGTCACTTAGTCAAGGTGCCACTTTCCAGGTCTTCGGAGAAAACCATAAGGGATCCTAATACAACCTCTTGGTCATGAAGAAGGTGGCATTAGGCTCATGGATGTAACAATTACATCCTGTAAAACCTTGAAATATATGAAAAAATTTATAGACCCATATATAAAAGAAAAAACTCAAGATAAATCAATTTTGTATAAATACATAAATTAGAAAATAATGCAGAAGTACTTATCAGTCCTTATTGCTTTCTAATTGATATGGGAACTGCCACGTTCCACCCAATCATAGACCTCAAATGATTCTTAGTTCCAATCAGGCTAGAGATAATATAAGTTCTATGTGAATTTTCTAAATTTCTTTACTAATCAATAGATTCATCATAAGGTATGTTTTTCATCCCTATGTAGAGTCTTATAAATAAGTTTCACACTTTTCCATAGTCCTCCTTGGACTCACTAAAATATTAATTTCGTAATCTTAGTGAAAAAATACCTATAATTGAACCCTCTAATCAACTAGGGATCATTGTCCCTAAAATATTTATATTAACTTTTAAATTAACTATTAGATACAACTATTAGATTGAATCAAATGATGTCACAACTATGATCTTAACAACCACAAATTAAGGAGTTGTTATAATTTAGATTAACTATTAAATACAATAAATGGACACATTCTTTAGGAAACAAACATTATTAATATGTCAAATATATGCCTTGTTGGCATATTCTGAACATATTAATCTTATTAATATGGTTGTTGATAGTAAAATCTATGAAGTAAATTTGAAAATAAGATCAAACGAACTTTATTTCAAGCTTGTAACAATGGATTTGTCTCTCAGCGTCTAAGCACAAAGAATAACTGAAGGAATAATCTCGTGCTCCGATGGATAAGGACATCATTAAAATCCCATTGAATGCACCCTCGCTTCTTCTCTCAATGATGATAAAGGATGCATAGATAATTTACATTAATAAGAATGGAACGATAATTAATTGAGGGGAATTTTTATTTATTTATTTACCTGATTGGGGTTAATTGATTTGAAAACTTAATTCACTCTTCATGAGGTTAATTGAAGTTAATTTCAACACCTTGAATGTCCACACAGGCATAGGCATGAAGTTGAGGTCCTTCTACTTACCAACTAACAATCGGTCTCTTGGCTTGGGTTAGTCCCTAGTGATACTTATAGTTAGAAGGAATGGCAACATAACTGATGTTGGACGATTTTTTTCCTTACCCTAATTTAGGACAAAGATCCTTAGATTAACCTCAATCTCCGTGCACACAAGGTCAATTGAAACTCATTCCCACACGACTGTGAATACCTAATTAGGGTTGACAAATTACAAATCCTAGGGAATTAAGGTACTTAGTACCACCACTTTCCCATGTAGAATAAATTCATACACCAAACGTTTATGGTTCCCTTCACAATATTTTTCTCTATAATTTTGATCCACTGCTTAGGACATATGTTTAGAGGATACAACTTGAATTCCTATTGTTTCAGGACAAATATAAGGCTAAGGACACATAAGCAAGGAATCAGAGTAAGGAGTTAAAAAAAAAAGCTTAAGCAGTTACAATGAAAGAAGTAGTCTCAGAGCCAGGGACAAAGGTATCCATTGAAGTGAAAAATGATATCCATTTAAGGTTCATATTGAGAGCTGAAACCATATTCCCTCAAAGAATAAGTTCATACAAATTTTTAGTGTTCAAACCATATATAACCAGGTCATTCATCACCGAATTCCATCCACTAATAGTTATCCTAATCTTAAAAGTTAGGATTAAAACAGGGTGCTACATACATCCATACTTCTGGACCAAATTCCCTCAACTAATAGTTATCCTAATCTTAAAATTCAAGATAAAAACAGGGTGCTACATACACCCACACTTCTGGAAACTTCGTTCTGAAGTTCAAGAATAAGTATGGATACTGTCAAATTATTTCCAATGTGTCCTCCTCAGTCGTAGTATTGGGACTATAACTATCCTTGATTTTAGATCGTCATACGAGACACATCACAATGCTAGTTTACACATATATGTTAGCTGTTACACCTTAGTATCAATTCGTCACGTCTATTTATATAGAATTATTTCATTCAATTTATTTTTCTATCCTAAAAGGGTCATTACAAAGAACTAGTTTCTTTGTTCATGGTTGCTTTTCTTCCTGAGCTAATACTCTCCTATATATGGTTCATGTCCCATGAATGGCCTAGATTTGTTTAGGTTTTTTTATAATTTATATTTCTTCTCTTTATGTAGGTATAATTATATCTTTCTTTGCTATGGAGATTTACTAACTAGGGAAACTTAACCTATGATCCTAGACTCTTGCAATGCATACTATATGTAGTATTTGATCCACATGATGGTTGGACACAATGAATATTATGGGATTTAGTCAATGTTTTATGTACAAAGTTTGATGATCTAATTATGAACTTATAACTCAGCTTATTATCCTCCTAACATAGAGTTAGCTCCAAAGGATATTATTGTTTGACTTTATGATTTTCATGATCCACTTAATAATTTCATATTGTATGATTTTATATGGTTTTGTTTGCACTTTATACAGACCATGTGAATGGAAGATGTTTTACAATCATTTGGATTCCATGTTGGTAAGCAATTGATTGTGACAAACGTTCCTTTTGGTGTCTTTTTCCCAAGCCAACCGATGCAAGCGTTTCATTTGGTGTTTTTCGTGGGAAAGGAGAAGAGGGAGGCATATGGTTTACCATTCCCAATAGTTTTCCATGCATTTTGTTCTACGATATCTCACGATATGGGTTATTTTGGATCTGTAAGTTTTGGGTAATAAATTTGATGCACTTTCAACATGTATCCAAAGGTTTGTATATAATTAAGGAGGGTTGCTTGTGTGTCATTTTTCTTGACAAGATGTATTCTTCTTAGGTAATCTTTTTCCCAATTATTCCTTTTTCCCATAATGTATTTTTATGACTCTTTTATTTGTTTATTCATCTTACTCACTTCAATTTACTTTTGTATTTCAGGTGTGGAAGATCTAAGCATGAATTTTTTTTGAATGGTTTTCCTAGCAAAACGCTGGGTAAGCTCATGGTTTTTTCTATACCATCTTCCATCATGGGAAGATATGATGTTTTATGATGTTAGTCCTAGGTTGGAAATCTTAGTTTAGGTTGGTTTAGGGTGGAAATATTAGTTTAGGAACTTGTCGAAGCCACAAATTATGCCACCTTTTTCTGCGGTCTATTACGGTGTGCGACACCACTTGGAAGCCTTTTGAGGCCGTCAAAAACCCAAGAGACACTCCAGGAGACTATGGATAAACCAACCTTATGGAAATTTATCGTTTAAACACTTATATGTTTAATTGGTTTACTTAGCACGCTTATCTTATTAGATTACATAGTTGCATAAAGTAAAATAAATAGTGCACATTCATCCCATAGAAAATACAAGTAAACATGAGACAAGTATGCATGGGGCTCCCAACTAGAAAAACCCATTAAATTTAATAAAACAAAACGTATTACATCAATGGATATTCCAAACCAGAGAGCCTCTTGGTGTATGCCCAACCAATGACGCACCGAATACAAGTTTACAAAAGAACATGAATTGACCCCACCAAGGGCATCCAACTCAGTGTCTCTCAGCTATCGCTTCCCTACTTGGTTGTTGCTACCAAAACTGCAGTTTGCTTCTTTCTCATTTGAAGTGTAAGATTTTCAAGTTTGTCTGTGTTTCTAAGCCAACTTTCTTAGCAAACTTTGCTAATGACATGTATTTCTACCTAATCCTCCATAGAAGGACTTCACTTCACACTGTGTTCCATTCCAAAACCTAGATGATGACTTCACATTTTCCTTAGTCTTTTATAGTGTCACTTGAGTGAGTGCAACCTCAAAAGGTCGGTGTGCCCCTTCACCTAGCACACACATGCGCTCTTCCCTCATGCGCACTCTCTTTTCAATGGCTTCTTGGTCGGGCATCAGGTACTCCTCCATGACATTCTCCTTAGCATGCGCTTCAATTCCCTCACGTCATGGTGTTGGGTGCACCTTCCACAAGCACTCGATTAAATGCTTCGTATGATTGGGAGCTTCCATAAGCATTTCTCCCATGTGACAAATGAGGTTGTCGGGTTTGCCTCTATGTAACACCTTATCGCTGGGTGTCGTTCCTCTAGGATCCTCTAAGGTGCCACTCTTTGTCAACAAGCTCTCAGGGTCAAGTGTGCTGCCAACCGTCGATGTGCCAAGGTGTCGCTCTCTTGGTATTTCCAATATCAAAGGGGTAATTTCATGCTTCATTTGCGGGAGCATGCCCATACTCGTTCTGTATGCTCCTCGCTATTTCGTCACTTGGTCAAGGTGCCACTTGCCAAGTTTTCTGACAGAACCGTCTTTCCCAAATGGACACCTAAGAAAAAATCTTGGTAATGAAGAAGGTGTCACTAGACTCATGGACGTAACAGTTACATCCTGTAAAAACTTGAAATATATGAAAAAAATTATATATCCATATATAAAATAAAAACTCAAGATAAATCAGTTTTGTATAAATCCATAAAATAGAAAATAATGCTCAGTCCTTATTGCTTTCTGATTTATATGGGAACTCCCACGTTCCACCCAACCGTAGACCTAAAACGATTGCTGTTTCCAATCATGCTAGTTATAATATAAGGTCTATGTGAAGTTTCTAAATTTATTTACTAATAAATAGAGTTGTCACAAGGTATATTTTCCATCCCTATGTAGAGTATTATAAATAATCTCCCCACTTTTCCATAGTCCTCCTTGGACTCACTAAAATATTACTTTGGTAATATTAATGAAAAATACCTATAATTGAACCCTCTAGTGAACTAGGGATCATTTCCTCTGGTATCCTCCTCTCTCTGCTATTTATAAAAAAAATTAGGAGAAAGGCCTCTATCGTTTAGGTAATCACTCTCATCAGTAACTAGTCATACTAACTATTTTTTTTTTATCTTTATTTAATATTTTGATTTCTTTTTAAACTCTCATAGTTCTATTTTATTAAATAATTTAATATTTAATCCTAACATTTAGTTGATATTGGTTATCAACTACTCAACCGTTCTAATCTCTTTCATGCGCTGTGCCTCTCTAAGTGGTAGTCCCAATCAATTTTAACTCTCGATAGCTTCTAGCTCAACATAGCTCACTGCTCAACACTAATTAAATAATAGTCTTGGTTCTTGAGATCTTATCACTCAAATCATTAAAAATATTGAAAATAATATAAGTTTCCGACATCATTTACAGCTAGACAATTATTAAACAAGTACATATATAAAAATAATAATAATAAAATAAATGGTCTTGTTTTGGGATATTACAATTTTCTTTCTTTAGATAGCTTCACTGTGAGATATAGTTATCGAAATTAAAAACATCATGTCCCCTTAGACCCACAGTGGCATAATTTGAGTATGAATACAGATACCTATACAATTGGATATGAAGAAAAATAAGTAATTAAAAAATCCTATACAAAAAAATACGAAAGTAGACTTCTTATATATAGTATTTTTAATTAAATATACCACAATATATATATATATAAATCTATATAAATCTAAACATATACAATATTTTTAATGAAATATTAAGTATCAACCATTAAATTTTAAAGTTAAAAAATATATTATTTTTGTAAACATATTTTTATAACCAAACTTACGTGTTAAAAAACAAAAATATAATGTACTTAGTGTGAGAGAGAAAATTCGTACTTATGAATAATTATTAATTATTTTAAGAAGAAGGTAAATAAATACTTACCACTATGGAATTAATTAATGGATGTTTAAATTGAATTAAGTATGAAATTGAAAGGTATTTATTGTATAGTGTTTGAATATCTAAAATTTGGTTTTTTAAAATCAGTTTTCAGAATTACGATATTATGAATTGTTCAAAATTTTTAACAACTTAAAATTGGTCGAATACTCAATTTAGGTATACGAGATCCTACTAAAACCAAAGTCTAAATTTTGAAAACCAATTTTGGAAACAAATTCAAAAAAAAAAATTAATTATTTAAACAATATAAATATAAATACTATTCAATGGTATAC
>LPNX010031273.1:450964-473732 GCA_001517045.1 Pseudotsuga menziesii | reverse complement strand
TATATATTGTAAATAGTAATTTTGGTTGTAAATATTCTATCTAAAAGGAAATGAATGATTTTGTTTCTTTAATATTTAATGGTTGGTATTCAATATTTTTGTTAAAAATATTATATTTGTGGAGGAACTGCGAGTGGTAAAGAGTACTCTACTTATGTTTAGGACCTCAGAGCCGGGTCCTCTGAGATCTGAAACGTACGTAGAGTACACTTTACCACTTGCAGGTCCTCCACACATGTCTCCAACATACTCTACATGTGAAAACCTAAATGCAAATATTATATATGTTTAACTTTTTTATTGTACATTTATACAATATATTGGTGTATATTTGATTAAAAATATTATATATAGGAAATATACTTCTCCATACTAAATGTTTTCATTAAGTATTTTTTATGTATTGAATCGTATTCATATTTGAGGCATGCTACTATGCCTTAGACTATAAGACATCAACAACAACCCAAGAGTAAAATACATTCATAAGACCATAAATGAAAATAATAAACAAGTAGTAGTAAAAGGAAAAAAAAATCCAGTATTTAAAAACTATTGGTTATCAGTTAATGAGTTTTCCTTTATTTATGCATATCTATAGCAATAAGTGTTTTTAAGTGAGACTTTGGGGTGGACAAGAACACAATTCTTTTACTTGATTTCACAAGTATGAAATAATTGTACTCTTATGATTTCGTATTCATATTTGAGTCATGCTACTATGCCCTAGGATGTAACACATCAACAATCCAAGAGGGAAATGCATGCATAAGACCATAAACAAAAAGAATAAACAAGTAATAGTAAAAGGAAAAATAAATCCAGTATTTAAAAATGATTGGCTATGAGTTACTGTGTTCTCCTCTTTTTATGCATATTTACAACCATAAGTATTTTTATTTGAGAATTTGGGGTGGACAAAAACCTATTCATTTAATTGATTCCACAAGTATGAAATAAGTGTACTCTTAAGATTTATTCTATGGTACTAGTTCCAAATTCAAAATAAATAATCATAAAAAAATATAAAAAATATGTAGTTAATGCATGGATAACTCTTAGTGGATTCCTAATGGGATTTTGTGACAAATAACACATTTAACTAGAAGAATGTGAGAGAAATTAATTGATAACTTATTAGTGACACTTAAGTTGTGACCTATTGGTGTGCACCAACCACAAGTTAAGTTGTTGTGTTATCTATTTGAAGTTACATGAAACTCTTGGATCATATTCAGAAACATAGACCCATGGGTTGGATCCTATGATGTTGTAGGAACCTTGTGAGGGATTTTCTTTTCCCTCCCCCAATCCCTATAGAAACCCTATGAGGGAGTTTTTTTCCAATCCCAAACCCTCTGCCCTCTGAAACGGAAATTCACTCAATCAATTTATCAGGTCGACTCACTCAAACTTCACTGAATCAATCGATGTGATGTTATCCCATTTCCCATATCTCTCTGTCAGGGGAACAAAACTCTAAATAAATTACAGTAAAAATAAAATATTGGTAACTCAAATCTTACATCACAAAGTCATAGAGGTTTTCATCAATTAAGTAAATATTTTGTAATACCCCTAGTTAAAAATTAAAATTACTGAAATGGACATGTAAATGATGGTAAATATTGTTCATCAAGCTTATGACTTTCACCGGTGATGTAAATAATTAAGTGTTCAATAGTTTTAATTAAAATAAATGTATGGGTGTAAGAATCCTTGTAGTGAATTGAAATTTTTATGTTAATTTAATTGTTGATATTTACTCATCCCTACAGAGACAAGTTATCAAATCCAGGGAGGTAGTTACTGCCAAGAAATTCCTAGGAAAAAAATGCATGCGTAGGGACGTAAACCATGCTTATGAGAGAAGATATTTGAGTCTCTCTAATCGATATACTAAGCTCAGAAATGAATAAAGAATAGATATTTTGGGCTCTATTCTATTGATATTATAGTCTCATAAAGAGAAAAAGAGGGATTCCAGGATTTGTAATATTGGGCTTTCAGGCCCTATAAAGTCGAGCCTCCAAGCGATGGGCAGTAAAAATTCTCTCACTATTTGTTGGCACTTGAAAAGGGAAATTCCAAAATATTATATTTGAGTTATGGGAAAGGGGGTGGACACTTCCAATTCATTTTGACTTCGAGGTCCTAAGGTTGGGTGGAGCGGGGCTGCTGTAGACCTAATACTCATTACATTTACAGATGAGTTTTGTCTTTCAATATTAGACTATATTTTATCAATGAACTCTTGACATTGAAATTTTTTATTTAAATACAGTAAAGTATTTTCTTTTCTTTATGATTACAACATATAATCTATTCATTTGGTTAATTGTTAATTTATCGATGTTAAGATTGTATTGAATATAATAGGAAGGATATCAACATAGTACCCGTGAACCGATGATGTAACCAAATATGGATTATGTATAATTTACTAGTAGTATTAATGTAATGTTCATGTACCCTAGCTAAAATTTTAGTAGAAGTTTAGTACTATAAAATTGGCTATCTATTCCTTAGGCAAGTAACTGCAAGCAACACTTTCTAGTAATTTGAACAGAGTCATAGTTTAATTACTCAAGTAAAAATAAATAACCAAACCCTAAATGTAGAAAAAGAAAAACTTTTTTTCATTAATATCCTATGTAAGATTAAGCAATTTTAAACTCTAAAGAATCTTGTAAACAAACCAGCAAGACTCTTATATCCCAAGTAAGCTACTTATATCCTGAGCATAATAAGTATTTATAACCATAAATATATTTCCAATATCTGAAATAAAGTCTTTTTATGTTTTACTGAACAATAAAATCAATCCTTCATGTGATAGCCAAATAAACAAAATTAAAAAACCTAACCGAGTAGTCAACCAAGCTAACAATTAACCAAATACAAAACGAGTGTGCTGTCATTGAAAGTATTACAACAATAGGGAATTTTTTCTTTATAATCATCAAAATTAGACATAATTTACCTACTTAAAATATCTTAATTGCTGAGTCCAAGCCTCAAATTAAGAAAGAGCCTTTGAACAAAAGTCCATCAGGCATACATGAATTGGTAACTGATATAGAATATAAATTCACTTAACAAACCTAAATATGAGTGCACAAGTTACATTAAAAGTTTAATTTTCTAAGACATGTGTTTGCAATTGACCAATAATCCCATAAATTATACACTCTTAAATACCCATCAAAACGGGCATGGAAGTCTTAAAACAAAGGGGGAATAACCATAGGTATTATGCTATGACATAAGTCTTGTAGCAATAATTTTTCCTTTATTAACACTCATATACAATGCAATGTTTGTCAACATAAAAATCACCACAAAAATTATAGAGAAAACAAGATTTCATTCTCCTATTTCATCATCGACAACTACACATCAAGTCCAGGAAGAAAGAAAACTAGACTGGAGTTACTAGAGGAGTTGATGAGGGAACAATTATGCAAAAAAATTAATAAGAATATTCATAAGAATATATATTCCTAATGTATATCATGTTGCGAAACTAAGGGTGATGCAATGAAATGGTTAATACCCTTGTAATATAGTTATACGGATTTATATAAATCCCAGGTAATTATTGTCATGTCACATTCATTTTACAATAGAGTGAATATCCCTTGCAATCCAAGTAACCTAGATTATAGAAATAATAATCAAGTAAAACAAAAAAACATAACAAATAATATTACTTGTCTTCCATTAAACCTGGAATTTGGCAAGGTCCAAATCATATAAAGTACACAATTTTATGAGGTATTCAACTTGTAAGAGATGTTATAGATGGATTTGCCACACTTGGTAGATCATGTTTTTATGCTTTCCCTTGTCCCTATGCAGACTCTTTGAAAACCCTTTGGGCCGTATTACTTTGATTATCCTAAGAATCCCTTAAAAATGTCATATTTATGGGTATATGTAGGTCACCTGCGTACTTCGCGCATGTACACATAGCTTGCACCATTAAGGCATGCGTACATTGGCAAATGTGCTAAAAACAAAAATATTTGGAGTTTTCCCTTATCAAGTAACAAATAAATTGACTCTTGGCATTCCATATTCCCAGAAATGCTCTGACTCAACCCTTCACTTCTCATTGAGGGGATATATATTGATCTACTTGGAAGCATTGAAGAGGAGGACTTGTGAGATCAAAGAAATTATAGTGGAATTGTGTCCCATTCTTGCATACTTGAGTTTGCATCCCTTTGTCCTTGGAGAAACCATTATTTCTCCTTCTCAAGATTTCATTTGTCTTGTGATCTTTCATTGATATGGAGGATTGAAGTGATGGAGTCCTAGGTGGAGGAATTGGTTTCTTTATTTCGATGAGGTGCCGACAAAGGTTGTCATTTATATCTCTATTTACATTTAATAGAAATATCCATTTCTCGTCCATTAAATGTGTAACTATGAATATTTGTATCCATGGATGTAAATTATTTGATTGTATATTGGATTGATATATGCTAGATTAGGTTCTAACACATAATCTCTATCATTATTGTGTATTTCTTTGTTGTTGAGGATGGAATTTAGGTACAAATGTGATTAAAATATCAATGAGCATCTTATACAAACGTCCGGAATAAGGTATGCTTCTCATCCTTTAGAATAGACTTGTTTATGTCTATAGCAAATTGGAAATGGTTTGATTTTTGTCATCATGATGTTTGATGTGGTCCACCCCAAGACATAGGAAGTTTTATCCATAACAGAATTGGTGACTTTGTTGGGGACTTTCCTTTTTGTTTGGGTTTGGGTGCATAATATAACTGATTTCCTCTATGCTTCTCTATTTTTCTTGTGTTGCATTTAGGAGTATGTTATCCCATTGGAATTCCTTTGAACTAATATGAGTCTTATCCTACCTTTTTACCACCTATCTCTTGCTATGCGCGGGTCATAGAGGTAACATTTACGTATACACGTGGATTATAGTACTTACAGTTGTGTATACACACAAGTTTTTGTGAGCATTCATGTACATCCATCTTTATGATTGAGATCTTGAAGTTGGAATATTCTTGGTGGGTTGTGAGTGTTGTTGAGTCTTCTCGGGTGCATGTAGTGCTTGTATACTACTTCTATGTTAACCAGATATGTTTTCTTCTTTGCTTTTCTTTAAAAGTTGTTCTTGTCATTTAGATCCTTTTTGTTTTATTATTACTGTATTATAATTCTCGATCTCAGTGTCTTGCTTGGCTTGTGTCTGATATATTATGTAGGTTCTGGGAGTTTGCAGAGTCTATTTGTTGCATTTTCATATCATTTATGATCAAAATACAAAACTATTGTTATTTTTTTCATGTTTTTCATTATGCATTTGCATTGAAATGGTACTTACATTAGTTTTTCATTATGCATTTGCATTGAAATGGTACTTACATTAGTTTTTCCTAGATAAAGTAGTGTTCAGGATTCCATATAGGAATCGTTGCATCAGAATTTGAATAAGAGATTTGAGCATTTCATGTAGTGGCATGCCCATTTTGCATATTTAAAGACAAATTGCACTTGGAATTGTTTTTTAGGTGTGCATGTTTATGTCACTGTTGAGTCATAATATCTCTATTTTCATGTTCATTACCCTTGAGTAATAAAATCCATTAAAATTAATGCTTAACTTAAAATTGATTACACTTTTTAGTTAATAGAGGTGCACCAACAAGATTAGGTTGTAGAATCCTGGAATAGGGTGTCGATAGTAAATTTACCAAGACTGAAATAAAAAAATTAGGTGTATCTCCAAGTGAGAAGTGAAATCCCTGGCATAATTAGTGTTCTTAGGAGACTCCTATTACACAAGAGTTAAGCATGAGGCATTGCACACATTAGTGGTGGTGATAGACCCTTGTCACTTTCTATTGAGAACGAGAGATATTTCCAGGATCTTATTCGTATGTGGGGCATTTTGAGGTACCTTTGGTGCTTCTGATCTTTGGGATTTGCAACCTTTCCCATATAGTAGATCCCTCTTGCAAATTTCTGCTTGAGCATTGGTTATATTGGGGTGAGATCTCTTTCCTTACCTAGGTATCACAAGCAGGGTACTTATAGAGGTTATTCCGTGAGTGTCATGTCTAGGTACAGGTCAGAAAGCATAGTCTCTATAAGAATTGAAGATGAGGGCCACTATAATTGGCTACACACCTCTTCTTGTAATGTATGGGAGTCTCAAGCCTCTCCTAGGCGAGATATACATGCTGCATTCTAGAGCACATTTATCCTCCCTCTTGTATTTTTTGCATCTAACTTAGCTTTACGTAAGGGATTTTTATTTGTGCGCTAAAGTTCTTTATGGATCATAATTTACTGAGTCCTTTTATTTTTGTATATTCATCATGGATAAAATTTTCGTTCTCAGTTGATCTTGACATTTAGCATGGGTTTATCCTTGTGGATATCCTCCTCCTCCTCGAAAGACGACTAGACATTCTAGGTGGACTTTTACACATTGTGACTCACACATTGTTCTCATCATGAGTACTACATTTGAGATTCTAGAACTCCCTCCTTCTCCATCCTCTAGAATGGAGAATGCTACCATTTTGAGACCTAGGAACCCATCTGAAATCAACCCTCATGATCCTGGAACTTCCCATAACACATGACCCCAAATGTTAGAATCTACAACTACATATCAAAGGTATTCCTCAGGAAGGTCGAGTAATGAGACTCATCACATTCCCTCTAGCACCGGCACTTGTAGGTTTGGAATTCTAAACCTTACTGATACTTTTCTATCATATACCATTGATCCTAACATAGATCTTAGTGTTGGGTATGGGGGAACTTCATCATATTTCCCTCTTGATAGATTTGGGAGTATTCATATTGCACCTTCCACTCCATTTGTGGGAAAGTTTTCACACCCTTCATCCGGGTGTAAAACTGGTTCTCACTCTCATGGATGTGACCATAGCCATGTGAATATTGGAGGAACAACTTAGATTGCATCTTATTCCCATCGCACACCACACCTATTCCTTCAAATTCCTTTCTTATGTTGTAACCTCCTCACATCCTGCAATCTCCTTTAGGATGTGGTATTGCAACTAACCATGTCACTCCCTCTTCATCTATTGTTGTTGCATCTGGGAGTCAACCTGCATATCAATCCTACAACTATGGTTATGTAACACCTCATATACAAGGTACATTAAACTATCATATTCCATTGCATCCTTTTATGGGTCATTGTTGGTCCCCATTTTGTCACCATTTTGGGTTAAATACTTTACATATTAATGCATGTTTTGTCACCTTTTGGTGTCTTTTGCACCATGCAGCTCGCCATTCAGGCCTCCGGTGTGAATGAATTTGGGGTTTATGAAAATTCTGTTTATTATTATCATTTTACGGTTTGAATGATTAAAATTGACATGAAATGAAGCTCATTCCATATATTAATTCATGTGTATAATTGTTTGTAGGTTATATGGTCTTTTAGACAGGCTAACAAACAGACACATGATCAACTAGATATATGGAGAGCATATCTAGCTTGCTGTCCATATCACTAAATAAACCGTGCATTGTTGGTAGTATATTTCTGTGCGTTAAAGGAATGTAATGGCCATGAACTATTGTGACCAAACGCCAACATCTCAACATCAATATTCTTCTAGAAGAGCGCCCATCTATTGCCTCTGTATGACACCTTGACGCCAGCTCCGATTAATACTGAAGTCATATTCCACATCACGCGCCAGAAGGAACTAGATCTATGAAGATGAAGGAACTAGCATATTCTAGTTGTCAATGTAATTATTCATTATAATGACCACCTTATCGTAAAGATCAGTCGACCACTAAAGGGTCGACTTGCGGATTGCCCTCTAGCAAACAATGTATATATAGGTGTTGTTATGCGATTTAGAGATGAATCTTTTTATTTGATATATGATCAATTAAGTCCGAAAACTTTGTAATGCTACCCTTTTGATTTAATGAAAGTTCTGTTGCGCTACGTATGATCGTGTTTCATTGACAAGGCATCACTCTGTTCACTGAGAGGGCCCCCCGACAAGAGAGTTTTACACCTTTGTGTATGTTATGTTATTTCTTTTCTCTGTAACTAGTATAATTTTTATTATAAGTTGTTTGTGTAGTTTTGTTCCTGTAATCATTTATGTTTTCTATAACATAGATTTCAATTTAATATTATGCTGATTATGTAGGTTTCTTTTATCAGTTAGAAACCGGTTACACCTAGAATAGCTTCCAAATTCTTCTGCAAAGTCTTTACTGTTCATTGTTTGATTTCTAGACTAAATTTCTTTGATTAAATCATAGTAAATTTAGTTTTATTTATTTTAGTTTTTTTCATGAATTTTCTTAAGAGTATTTGAGTCTGTTCAGTGATGTAATTTCCTTTTCAATTTATGAAATTAGCGTAGGTTATATTGTTACAGAATTCAATCATTAAGTAGATTTACGTCTTGCTTTTACATATGCATGAGACAATTGCCTTCAATAAATCATTTAGATTCATTGTTTACTTGAAGTTTTACCATTTTCTTCAAATAGACTGTCATTCAGACATCCTGTCCCACTCCTTATACAGACCTTCATTTCCACCTGTTATCCATTCACTCATTCATCAATGCGTGTCTTTAATATGTTTTGACCTTATCTTCTTATTTTTATTGATTCTGTCTTGATAGTAATGGTTAGATAATGATTATATTTTCTCTTAAGACCTTTAGATGAGATTGTTTAGACTCCTTGTTAAACCTTATTTCTCTTTCTTCTTTATTTTTACCTTATGTCTAGGAATTATGTCATGTAGTTTAACTCATTGTATTGATTTATAATTGAACCTGTGATTTAAGTTGTTCCTTTGTGTTACAGGTAATTTTACCATACATGGTTCATCACACTTTTATGGCCTTCCCTATCCCTCTACAGACTCTTTGGACCCCATGGACTATTTTTGTACCCTTGATGTTTCGAAGATAATCCCTAAAAACACTCCTTATTTTATGTACGTGACTTTTAATCCCTTTCTCATGTATATTATACGCGGATATTACCCTTAAACCTACGTACATCGGGATGTGTGCAAAAGGCCAAATATTTTTGGAGTTTTCCTTGATGTGGATCCAAATCACTTGTCTCATGGCCTTCCATATGCATCGAGATCGCTCGAATTTGACTTTCCATTACCCAATTGAAGCACTATATAAGGAACCCATTGGATACATTGAGGAAGAGGAATGGAAGAGCAAGAAAACTATAATCCATTGTTTTCGTAGCTTGCTTATACTTGAGTCTACATCCCTTTGTCCCTTGGAGCACTTTGTGTTCTTCCCAAGCTTTCCTTTGCTTGTGAACTTGCTATCGAGAGATGGAGGATT
This sequence comes from Pseudotsuga menziesii, assembly GCA_001517045.1. NCBI lineage: Eukaryota > Viridiplantae > Streptophyta > Pinopsida > Pinales > Pinaceae > Pseudotsuga > Pseudotsuga menziesii. The sequence goes on along the minus strand of LPNX010031273.1, from coordinate 464,349 downwards.
GAGGTGGTGGAGGCCCAGGTGGAGGACTTAGTTTCTCCGGTTCACAGACATGGTGACAGAGGTTGTCACTTATGTAACCTATGATTTATTTAATAGAAATATCTTTTCCTATCCAATGATGTGCATTTAAATGAATATTGAATCCATGGATGTTTTTAATTGATTATGTATCATTGATTATGTATCATTGATTATATATCATTGATTATATATGCTAGAGTAGGCCTAACACTATATTGTATAGCATGCTTTCCTTGTTTACTGTTGTTGAGAGTAAATTGCAAATGCAAGCAGGATTGGAAAAAGCTAAATGGGGATCTACTACAACCATCCAAAATTAGGTATGTTTCGATATCCTTTAGTGTTAGATGTTTTATTTCTATTGCATATGCGGAAGGGATTAATTTCTACGGTTTCTCTATCTGTTGTGGTACACCCCAAGCCATAGGAAATTTTCTTCGTAACAGAATTGGTGACTCTGCTGGGGAAGTTCCTAGTTATTTTTATTTGGGGGTTTTCGGCATTCATTGTGCTTTTATTGCTATGATTTTTCTATTTCTCTTTCATGTCTAGGGGCATGATTACCCAGTAGTATCCTGGAGAAGTAAATTTTGTCTCATTTTGTCTATTTACCTTATTTTTCTATCTTTTTCTTCCTGTATGCGCGTTTTTCTTTCACAGTCGTGTGTACATGCAGGTTTTCTTAGAATAGTCAAGTATGTATGCAGGTTTACTGAGAAGAGTCGTGTATGCCTTGATTTTTTGCTTTTTGGGGAAGATTAAGTGTTGCTGGGTGAGTTTGGGTGATTTTTGAGTCTTCTTTGATGCTTTTGGAGTCTGTATCTCCCCTCTGTTTCTGACTAGATACTCTTTTTTATTTGATTTTTGAAAAATGTTCTTGTCATTTCATTTTCTATTTTTTGTTTTGGGATTAGTGCATTAGGTCTCTTTTACCTTGGTTCTTTCCCTGACTATTGTTTGTGAGTGCTTGCATAGCCTAAGGGTTGTAGAGTCATACTTTTGCTTTTTATCTCATTTAATTCAAAAATACAAAAACATTTTGCTTTTTTGCATTGTTATGCATTGTTTGCATTTTGCATTAGCATGGCACTTGCATTAGGTTTGATCGGTGAATATTAGTCATATTTTCATATGGGAAATGATTGCATATACATTTGAAGGAAAAAAAATTCACTTCACGTAGTAGCATACCCTATTTTTCATTCAACACAGTGCATTTGCATTGATTGTTAGGTGTGTATTTTACTTCTTGTTGTGTCATAACATCATTAGTTGCACATCCATTTACCCTTTGAGTAATAAATCCAATTAAAATCAACGTGTAATAAAATGAATTACACTCTTTTCTTTTTTAGGGTGCACCAACAAGACTAGGTTTTAGGGTCTTGGAATAGTTCATTGTGAGTCAATTCTCCAAGACCACTAAACAAAACAATTAGGTGTATGTCCAGTTGAGAGTGTGAAATCCTTTATATAATTAGTGTTTCTCAGGATCCTCCCCTTACAAGGGAGTTGTGCAAGAGGCAATGTGAGAGGTTATTATTGGGATGACCCTTGGTTGTAACTGAGTAGCACTGGAGATATTTCCAGGATTGTATTCGTATTTCGGGGCTCTTTCGAGAGTTTCGAGCTTTTCTACCCTACCCATATGGCCAATCCTGCCTGCGAATGTCCACCTAAGAATTTATTATATCGATGTGACCTTAGTTTCCTTACCTAGGTTATTGAGGGGGTATTTGCAGAGGTTATTTGCAGAGTGTCCTTACCAGGTAGGGGTCGGACATCATAGTCGCTATATGTGTTGAAGCTGAGGGCCACTATAATTGGTTATGAACCTCTGCTTGTTGTGTATGGGAGTCTCAAGCCTCTCCTAGCAGAGATATACCTTCTTCATTCAAGATCTCACATATCCTACCATTGTTTTCTTGCGATTTGGATTTACATTTTATAGGTGTATGCTCTGTGCACTCTAGTTTTCCTAGGGTTTGGGTAAATAGATCGAGTCCTTTTATTTTTTGATTCATTGTGTATTCGAGCGTAGAACCATAGAATTCTTGTAGTTTAGCAATATTTCCTCCTTCCAAGTCTCCTCTTCCTTTGGGAGAGTGAACTAGACATTCCGGGTGAACTACTTCTCACTTTGATTCACACACCATGGGAGATCATGAGGATGAGATTCCAGAGATGTCTTCTCCACCTCATGAGGTTGGAAAGGAAGATCCTACTAGCATATGATCTTGTATATGAAAATACTTCACAATTTGGTTATGATCCCTCATTCACAGGTCGTTGGTATTGGTTTCCGGGCGACGAGACTCACCATGAACTCATAAGCAATAGTCAGGTTAGATATGACATGTTTGATATCCCTGCCATTAGAGGACATTTCAATTTAAAATGGGAATTCCAAAAATAATACAAATTCTATGTCATCATGTATTAACTAAACAAAATTCTTTAAAATATAAAAAGGGAGCACGTCTTAAACAATTTTTTAATATAAATTTCGCGATAGGTATCATAAAAGAAAAACTACTTTTTTTTCTTCATATTTTCGACATATCTCCATGTGTTTTTACTCAAATTTTGATCAGGAGAGCTAGTTGGATGTGGAATTAAATTACACATCCAACTAGTACCCACTCGGCATACTTTTGATAGGCCTCGCTACCCCAAAAACAAGAAATACCTCAAAAACTGTGATGATGACATCATCATCATGTTTTTTCAGGTATTTCTTGTTTTTGGGGTAGCGAGGCCCATCAAAAGTATGCCAAGAGGGTACTCATTGGATGTGTAATTTAATTACGCATCCAAATAGCTCTCCCAATAGAAATTTGAGTAAAAACATAGGGAGATATGTCAAAAATACGAACAAAAAACTAGTTTTTTCTTTTCTTCCTCCAAAATTAATAAATATTATTTTATTATTTTAACTATTATTTTATTAATTTTCCTTCGGAGGCCCATTTTGAGTTGAAATTCCCTCTGATGAAGTGATCTGACACATCATGAATATTCAGAAGTTGGTCCTAGCACTACGCCTGGGGGGACTCCCATCCCTTTCCATGCAGAGAGATTTGGGGGCACTAGTCACATTGCACCCTCCATCCCTGTGGTGAAGGAAACTTCCGAATGTTCATCCTAGACCTAGTGTTAGTAAGCCTATGTGGATACTAGAACTGAGATAAGTGAACATTAGAAACACCACTTACATTCCTTCACATGTCCCTTCGTCTTCAAACCCTGTTCCTTCGAATGTGTTTTTAACGACTCATCCTCCCCCTAGTTCATGTGGGACTTTAGGACAAAATGTTGCTACTATACATGTTCATTCTGCGACTACTCACCTGGTAGTATCTTAGAGTCAAGTACCTCCTATTGTGTCAGTAGGTCATGTACCTGTTTCTGGATTGTCTCATGTTCTGGCTTCTAGAGCTTCCCATACACCTAACTATGGACATATTCATGGTACATCCCATGGAACACCTTGTGGAGATTCTCATGGACATTCGTATGGACCACACTATGGAAAAAACTATTAATCATATGGGTACGGGTATCAACAACCCATTTACTCTTCCAATTATGGCTTTGTAGCGCCTCATAATCAAGCCACCCCACATCATGATGCTTCCATGCAACCCTACATGGGTCAAATGGGAGGAGGTTATTATGGCCAAGGACATGGTCTTTATGACAATCAACCTTACATGAATCAAAACTACCAGGGAGTGTGGAATCAACCGGCTCAACCTAGGCTCCCTTTCCTTGCAACTTTCAACTTACCTAACTTGTCGAGATTGATGAATGATCCTATCTCTCATAACCCGGCATGGCTGGATATCCCTAACAATATTCCTTTGGACATTCCCAAGTTTGAAGGTAAGGCTGGTGAAGATCCTGGTGAGCATGTCACCACCTTACACCTTTGGTGCTCTTCCAATACCTACATGATGATTCCATTCATTTGAGGCTATTTCAACGCACCTTAATGGGTCCTATGGAAAAATGGTATCTGGATTTACTCAAGGGGGAGGGGGGCTTATGCTACGTTTGACGATCTTGCACTAACTTTCCTTAATCATTTCTAGCTACCCATACATTATGACATCGATACCAAACTCTTGTTGACCTTCCAGCAAGATAAAGCCACACACATTTCGGATCATATTCAAGAGTGGCGTAGACAGAAACGGTTAATCAAAGATTTTATACCACCAGATTTTCTTGTTGAGTGGTTCCTCAAATCTTCATTACCTTTCATAGCGAAGGATGTTTTGAAATCTGGAGTTCAAAACGAGGAACATACTATTTTTAGGGCACACGAGTTGAACTTGATCTATGCTCAATCTAGACTTTTGTATGAGATTATACCTAATGCTCCTAGGTCTAATTTCAACCCCAAGGTCAATCCTCGGTCACATGATGATGGTATTGTGGGTTGTACAAGTAACAAACCCGTAGACTTGGTTGTGAAACAAGTGAGCCAATTGTCAATTAACCAATCTGCATTGGGACAAGCTATGGCTTCATCTCATCCTACCCAATCGACGAATGTACTTTTTGTGCAATTGTTGAACCCAAAAGGAAACCAACATCCTAGAAGGAATAAGAAAAAAGGAAAAAATAATAATCGTAAGGGTGGGAATAAGAACAAAAATTCTAATAATAATTACAAGAACACTAATGCCGAAGGGGACAATAAGTCTAAACGTAAGGTCAAGTTTCCTTGCAAGTTGTGTAAGGACGACCATCTCAGTCACTTGTGCCCTCGTATGGAATATGCCTCGAGGTTCATAGAACAGGGCTCAACCGTGTTAACTAATCCTTTACCCAACAATCAAAATATGAACTCGAGGACCATCGATCCTGGTTGTGCATCGAGTGGAAATAAAAAACCACCAAAGGCTACTAGTGGTCATGGATGCATCAACATGATGAGTGCTACTAAGGTTCTGACTCGTATGAAAGACTATGGTTCGTCACAACCGGACCTTCGAAAAGAACCTTCCCCACCTGAGAGCCCTTTATGAATAAAAAATCCTATGGATAACCCTAAAGCTCCAACTCGCATTCCTAAGGGAGTCTTAAAGCATTCAGGGCACAATCCTATTGCTCAAGCTGTGTAGAACTATTCAGTTGTCAAGGATTTGGGCCTGACTCCTTGTGCGATGTGCGTGTTAGAAGTGCTTCAGACTTGTCCTCTATAAAGGAAAGATTTCTTGTTTTCTCTTGCGGTTAGTGATAATAACTCTTCTACTATGATAAAATTTGAAACCATGGGAGTATAGCCTCGCTTTCCTTACTATGTGTCTCTTTTGATTCATGTAGAGTGTCTTAAGAACACCATCAAGCGTACTATCATGGATGAAGGAGTTGTCGCTTCCATGATGTCTTTGTCCTATTGGAAGGGTTTGGGTTCTCCCAAGTTGTCTCAATAGTTACTTTGTTGACATCTTTCGATGGTAGATCATTTTGGCTGCACATAATTCTTCCTCCTTAAAGGTCCAATTGGGAGGAAGACTATCGCGATCAAGGTCAAGGTGCTTGATGTGCCCCTTGACTACCGTATATTTTGCTAGGTCAAAATTGGATGTATAGTATGGCAACCATAGCTTCTTCCCTCTTTTGAGTGATATGCTTTCCATTTAATTGGAAGATTGTTACGATTGATCAAGCATCATTCCAAAATCCGAGTGTCAATGCATCATCGGGAGCTTCTATCCCAATTTTCAATCATTCTCAGCTGACAACTAGGAGTGTGGTTGTGTTGACATGCCATATTAGCACAACAGTCAACTAAGAGACAACCCGATCCAAAAGCTTTCAAAAGCTGCTCTCAGTCGTTAGATAGCTATCTCTGACGGGTTTAAGGCCCCGTTTCCTTCTCTTAAATCACTCCTAACTACAAGAGAAAACTAAAAGGAAAGAAGTAAAGTTAATATTCGTTAACTAAATCTATACTACACTTATGAATATGCAAAGGAAAACTGTTAAAACTGATCATTAAGTTAGCTCATACGTTACACAACTAATGACTAAAAATTAATCTAGTCAAACCAATTAACCTATATGTACAGAAATAAATGGTTAAGACAATATTAACAAACTTGACTAATTACATAAATCACATTATAAACAAATGTACATTCATAATAAGATTGAAAAATAATTTGACATAGTGCAAACAAGAGAAATTTGATTCAATCTAGTTTCTATAAATTAAATTAAAACTACCATTCATATATCCTAGATATCCTATCCTGATCAGGAGCATGATAATATTAATCTTGGCATCAACTTGCAAATAATGATACTATGCAGACAATCTTGAAAACTTCAGAAAAAATTCTGATAACGAACAAGACAACACACAGAACTAGTATATCACATACATTATAATGATAACATCAAAATTTACCATATGACATGAATTTGCTTAGTTGAACTAGCGTAGATCGACAATTTAACATGATGCATTTGTACATTTCTTCAAAGAAAAGTAACAAAACATAAATACTGCGAAAAGAAATAGCAAGATCAATGATACTACAAGTACATCTCCATCGTAAAAATACTACAAATATACTTATAAATATCTTGAGTCAAAAGATGTTGTAACTCCCAACAAGAAATTGTCTTAGCTACATAGAAATGATAAAGTGATCCTATCTAGTCTCTTTCCTCCACCATCAACCCCCCTTTATAGTAAACCCCTGTCTCCTTAAATACATTGAATCTCATATAGAGATATTTATATAAAATAGGAATTTACACCATCATAATCTTAACCAATTCCATCCAAAATAGAAAAATGACAAATGAAATTGTCATTTTCTATATACGTTACGATATCGTGAAATTGAAAATATTCGGCCTATAGTGATAAATAATAAAAAAATGATGAAGGCACTAGTAAATTAGTGACACCTGGGAGGCGACATATCCATAATTGAAAACAGTTTCAACTGATTCGTTCATAATTCCTTGGAGATAATCCTGGAAATGAGTGATCACCAAAATCCAGGAAAGGCGCATCTGAAAACCCAACCAAATCATCTGCAACATCACACAATAAGAATTAACACAAACGCGAGGGTAAATAAACTAAATTACATAATCCACTAATTACTCAAAACAATACCTAGAAAACAAAATAACTTCATATCATTTGCTGCTTCTACTTACATACTTCAAACCTGAAATACTTTCTAGACATATGTACAAAAGTGAGTATCCCAAAGCGCTATGGCCTATCAGGAGTATTGAAAACCTGTATGTTCACACCAGTTGTCGGAATTTGATAAAATGGAGTCTGTGAGTGACTTTTAAGCTGCATCAAAGTGACCTGAGCATTCAGCTTGCAAACTATTTCCTTATTTTTATGATTCGTATGTTGAAGTTTCAGAACTCTCCGGATTAACTTGTTCTTGTGTCTTTTCAGACGCAAGATGCATTTATCAGCAGAATCGGATTTCTCCTGCAACCTCATATTCTCTGCTTTCACAGAAGCACTACATGCTGCCAACTCCATTATTTCTACCTCCATTCTACGTATCTTATCAAGAAAACAATTGACGAACAGTGGGTGAACTGCTTCACTAGTTTGATATGAACCAGGTAGATTCCCTTCAACATACTTGCCCTTGATTTGAGGATCTGGCATAGAGTCCACTTGGGGATTCTTATCAGAAATATGAGGGCTGCATTCTACCGGGTGAATCACAGTTTTGGGTTCGATATCAGGATCATCATGTAGGATAGGTCCATTCTCCTCATCATCCAATAGAACCGTTTCTATATCTTTATTATTCTTCATAGAAGATTTAACAGCATTGACTTTGGACACCATACTCCTATTAAATCAACCAGTAACCTTAACACTGGGGGTCGGTCTGTAGGGTTTATCATCAAAGTTCGGGGTTACTGGGGAAAGATTTACGGACTTCCTCCTTCGCTTATACCACATGGGAGAACCAGGACTTTGCATAGAGGAAGGAGCACAACCCTCGTGAATGTTGGAGACATTTAGCATCATACACACTCTTTTGTTCAAATTGTCCTAGTTAAACCACTATCCTAAGTTTAATTGACATCAGTGGGGCATTAATTGTCATCATCTAGTCACACCCATGCCTAACTACAGTCAAGGAGGATAACTGGAGCACTCCAGGGGTGATCTGTGTGACATTAATGCACCTAATTGCTAACTGGTGGTTACTTTAAGTTCAACCATTTAGTTACAGTTAGCTAAGGCGCCTCCAGTCATTAAATATATTATTTAATGAACTGGAGTCAACAAGGTGCCTCCACCAACTTCTGATGGTTAGTTCAGCTTCAGTTAACCTCATTAGGGTTCATTGGAGTCATGCAGGACTAGCACTTGATGGTTGGATTGCTATGAGATGTGTTTGATCTCATTCAGTTCAGATTCAGTCATTTGTTGCACTCCAACTTCAGTTAGGGTTTGGTGAGTCAATTATGGTTTTGGTCAAGTGGTTAACTGAGTGAGATTGCATGGTTGAGAGTCAGTTAAGCTAGACTCACTCACTGAATTCGAATTGTCTCCTTAGGTATTCAAATTCTTCATGGAGTTAAGCCATTGCTCATCATTGGAATTGTAACCCTTTATTGCTTATTAAATATACAGAGAGGAAACTATTTCTGGTTCTGATTATTTCCAATTCATGAGTATTTGTTAATTATTCTTTGATGATTTTGATTCCTAGTTCCTAGATCATGTGAAAGAATTAATATGGTATCAGATCATGCGGCGGGACGAAGAAAAATCTCTCAAGAACAAGCTTTTGATAGATTTCTCCATGAGATGTGAGCAATAGCTCAAAATTCCAGCACTGCACCAGAAGCCAAGGCTTACCACTCAATATCCCAAGTAAAGAACTTGTTGATCAAGCTTGCTTGATTGACTATGCTGGGTGTGATGAAATCCTAGAATGTGCAGGCTGTCCGACCTTATTTTTCCCTTTCTGTTTTGTTTTTTAGGTTTCTATAGGTGAAGCATTCGCTACAGCATATCTAGATGGCCTCCTCAGTACCTTTGTTGACTCCATACAATTTCCACACATGGAAAAGTAAAATGGAGATTCAGCTGTATTCCAAAGGACTCTTTAGAATCACCATGGACACTGAAGTTGAGCCTAGATCCACCATAGAAAAATCAAGATTCTTGAACAAGAAGGATGAAGCCTACGGTTTCTTGTGCCTCTCTATTTTCGATGACCTTCTCTTCCATCTTACGGATCTTAAGACACCGAAACAAATATGGAACAAATTGGAATCTCTATACGGAAAGCATGATGACTTGAGAGTTTACCAACTCAAAAATGAACTCATGTCTCTCCAACCTTCCAATTTCGAGACTCTGAATGATTTCTTTACAAAGTTCAAGCACACTGTTTTTCTCTTGAAGTAATGCAAAGTGGAGAAGGAAGATGATTAGCTCATCCTTGCCATCCTCTCCAAACTCAGGGCTGATTATTCAGTTTTTGTTTCTACATTCCGTGTGGGGAAGCTCACAATTCCCGGATGGAAGATGCCTACACTCAATGCCTTCATTGAGTCCCTAACTAGTGAACATGACAAGCTTGTCCAGATGGGGATCATTCGATCTTCCCATGATCAAGCCCTCCATGTCTCGGGGCCCAAAGATGTGAAGGGTAAAGGAAAGCAGCAGAAAAATAAGAAAACTAAATTTGATGCTCCCAAGCCTAGAGTTGAATTTCAGCAGCATGATGAATCTTCCGGCTCAAGGAAGAACAAAGGAAAAGGGCACAATGGGAAAGAAAAAGTCAAGTGTTCTTACTGCGGGAAGGTTTTTCAACATAAACATTCCTACATGAAGAAAAATCTTGATGAAGCAACCTCTGTCCTTGAGAGGAATCACATCAATCTTTCGGAGAGCTTTCGGAGGCGAGATCACCAAGATCGGGAACCACAACATGAGAAAGGTCATGCCCTCATGGAAAGCACTTCGAAATCCAAATCACTGCTGATTGACAGTGGAGCTTTGAATCACATGATGGATGAAAAAGACTCATTTTCATCCTTGGAGACCAGCAAATCCATCCCCATCCACTTGGGAGATGACTCCACCATCATTACCAAAGGACAAGGTACTGTAGATCCAGAAAATGGTTTTTTTTCTAATGTTTTGTATGTACCATCTCTAGCAGCAAATATCCTTAGTGTCTATCAGATGACACATATAGGAATGCCTAAGAGAGTCTCTTTCAGCCCAAATGATGTTGAGATAACAGAAATTGCATCTGAGAAACTCATTGCAAAAGGCCATGCAAATCATCATGCAAAAGCCTATGAGTTCTCTCACTTTGTTGCGGATGCAAAGCCGACCGCTCTGCTAACTCATGGAAATGAGGTTAGTAGGCTGTGGCATGAAAGGTTTGGCCATCTTAATTTCAAATATTTTCAGCAATTATAGAAAAACTCCATGTTTGAATGCCTTCCGGTGATCAAGGAAACCACGGGAGTCTGTAACGGCTGTGTGATTGGAAAACATCCTGAGCACAAGTTCGATCGGGGGAAGGCAAACCGAGCTACAAGCATATTGGGGCTGATACATTCTGATATCAGTGTTCCAATGCATGTCACATCCATGAATGGATCAAGGTACCTCCTTACCTTTATTGATGATTTTTAAAGGTATACATGGGTTTTCTTTCTCAAAAAGAAATCAGAAGTATGTGAAAAAATTTCTGAATTGAAGGCCTTGATCGAAAATGCCTCTGGGCTTAAGATCAAGATATTGAGATCTGATAATGGAGGGGAGTATGTTAGTAATTAGTTTTTGTACATTTTCTCCCACAGTGGTATTCAAGTCCAACATTCAATTCCCTACACTCCCCAGCAGAATGGAGTAGCGGAAAGGAAGAACCAGTCTCTCAAAGAGATGACCACCTATATGTTGGAGTCAAAGTAGCTTGCTGCAAATTTGTGGGCTGAAGCCATGCATGATAAAGAATACATTCAGAACAGGGTGCCACATTCATTAGTGAAAGGAAAGACTCCTTTCGAATCATACTTTGGACACAAGCCATATGTGTCGAACCTACGGGTGTTTGGGTCCACTGCATGGGCCAGGATTCCGCTTGATAAAAGAAGGGCTTTGCAACCGCAAAGCATAGAATGTATGTTTATTGGATATATTGATGAATCTAAAGGATTCAAGCTGCTAGATATCAAGACCAAATAGATCATCATCGAGAGAAGTGTCAAGTTCGATGAGCCTCTTCAGGAGGTGGAACTAGTGAAAGAGAAAACTGCTGAAATTCCTTCCTATTCCACTGAATATTTGGATGATGAAATTGGGGGTGATGACCTTGATTTGGATCCTATGATTTATGATGTCAATGTGCATCAACAATCAAATACTGAATCAGAACCTAAATTTTTAAGTCATCTTCCTACATGGGCCCAAAAGACACTCTCCTCCGTAGGAGACAACATTGGAAATCCGGATGATCCAAGGAGAACCCAGTCTGATTTCTAAAGAGCAGGTATTGCACTCTCTTGATCTGATAATTTTATGTCCAAAAATTTCTATTTGATGATTATTTCAGATCCAAAATCCTACTACCATGCTTGGAATGATCCGAGATGGCAAGTTTCCATGGATGAAGAGATGAGTTCTCTTCAGAAAAACACTACTTGGGAGCTAGTTCCTCTTCCTCCGGGAAGAAAATTGGTTCAATGCAAGTGGGTGTTTTAGAAAAAGGTTGCTGCTGATGGAAGCAACTGAAAATATAAGGCAAGTATGGTAGCAAAAGGTTTCTCTTAGTTCCAAGGAGTGGACTACCATGAGACCTTTGCACCGGTTGCAAAAATGGACTCCATCCGTCTTGTTTTGGCTATTTCCGCATCCAAGCACTGGGAGGTGCATCACATGGATGTTAATTCAGCCTTTATGCATGGAGATATTCATGAAGAGATATACATGAAGCAGCTTGAGGGCTACATCACTGATCCATCTTTGGTTTGCAAGCTAAAGAAGTCACTATACGGGTTAAAACAGGCCCCAAGATGGATTCCTTCCTTCTCTCACAAAACTTTAAGAGATGTAGATCAGATCCAAATGTGTATTTACAGCAGCATGATGGTAATCATATTATCATTGTTTTATATGTTGATGACTTACTGATCACAGGTAGCACAATTGCCTCCATTTCAGCCATCAAAACTGCTCTCCACAATGCCTTTGAAATGAGTGATTTGGGCCTTCTAAAACAATTTTGGGGCCTCGAAATCGAGCAAAATTCTGATGGGATTATGATCACTCGGTCAAAATAAATTTTAGACCTGTTAGTAAAGTTTAACATGGCTGAATGTAGGCCTGTCTATCGACAGCTGATTGGTAGCTTGTTGTACTTGACACATTATAGGCCTAATATTTGTTATGCCATGAATGTTGTATCAAGATACATGCAGCAGCCTCATGATCTTCATTGGAAGGCAGCCAAGAGGATCCTCCAGTACATTCAGGGAACCAGGACCTACGACATTCACTATGCTGCAGACTTCGAGCTAGAGCTGGTTGGATACACAGATTCCGATTTGGTGGGTGATTCTATTGATCGAAAGTCAACTTCTAGATATGTATTCATGTTTTGTGGTGGCCCTATTTGCTGGTCAAGAAAAAAGGAGGCTGCCATAGCACTATCTTCAGCAAAGGATGAGTATCAAGGAGCGGTGAATGCTTGCATCCAAGCAGTTTGGTTGCAAGGCATTCTTTCAGAGTTTGATCTTGGTAGTACTTTGTCCATTGTCATCTTTTGTGACAACCAGAGTGCTATTAAGATATCCACGGATCCAGTTACCAGGCAGAGGACCAAACATGTAGATATTCACATGCACTACATCAGGGAGCTAGTGCATGGCAAGACCATCATTCTGCAATACTGCCCGACTGATGAGCAGATTGCAGACATCTTCACCAAGAGCTTTTCAGAAAAGAAGTTCACTTACCTCCGTTCATTGTTGGGGGTGAGTTCATCAGGGTGATCCAAACTACTTTTAGTGTTCAGCTTGAGGGGGGGTTTTCTCCCACTGGGTTTTCCCTCTTTTCCTCACTTAGTTTGTTTTGAGCATTGTTTCAGTTTCAACATTGTACAGGGTGACCTATGCCCTTATTTTCTAGGGCCCTAGCATTTTATGCATCTATGTTTTCTAACTCTTCCCGAGTATAGCTTAAGGGGGCGTGTTGGAGACATTTACCATCATACACACTCTTTTAGTCAAATTGGCCTAGTTAAACCACTATCCTAAGTTTAATTGACATCAGTGGAGCATTAATTGTCATCATCCAGTCACACCCACACCTACCTAGA
>LPNX010031273.1:291259-450825 GCA_001517045.1 Pseudotsuga menziesii | reverse complement strand
CTGATGGTCAGTTCAGCTTCAGTTAACCTCATCAGGGTTCATTGGAGTCATGCAAGACTAGCACTTGATGGTTGGATTGCTATGACATGTGTTTGATCTCCTTGAGTTGAGATTCAGTCATTTATTGCACTCTGACTTCAGTTAGGGTTTGGTGAGTCAATTAGGTTTTTGGTCAAGTGGTTAACTGAGTGAGATTGCATGGTTGAGAGTCAGTTAAGCTAGATTCACTCACTGAATTCGAATTGTCTCCTTAGGTATTCAAATTCTTCATGGAGTTAAGCCATTTCCCAACATTGGAATTGTAACCCTTTATTGTTTATTAAATATACAGAGAGGAAACTATTTCTAGTTCCGATTATTTCCAATTCATGAGTATTTGTTAATTATTCTTTGATGATTTTGATTCCTAGTTCCTAGATCATGTGCAAGAATTAATAGTGAACGCTAGGGTTTACATGATCATTAGGATTTCACCGAGGATTATGCGCAGGTGGAGTTGGGACTTCACAAGGCTGCTGATGCCTAAAACACTCCTCTGCGCAATTGAATTGGCAATGGAAAAATGCCATAAAACCATTCTGCTCAAGAAAATGGTCCCAAGTCTAATTTCGTTTGGACAACTCCCTCTCTACTAAAATTCTAAAAAGACCATGGTGGAAAAGACTCCGACCGATATTCTTGGGCCCTTTCTTAATGGCCACAGACATCTTAGTCATGCTTTGAACTAAATAATGAGGTAAATTGAGACGTTGACCAAGAAACAAAATCATCAATCTGAGATAATAAACATACATAGAAGAAAGACGTCCCTCGTAGATAACATACCTATGAATAACATCCAACACAGGCCTCCATTCCTTTTCGAAATACTTGCGCAACACACTAGCCCTGAAAGACACTTCCTGGCAGGGGTCTTTTAACATTTGCCTCCATTGAGTAGATTTCATGTATTTGGATTTAAACCAACGTTCACCTGCTAATGGTAGGTCTGTAGCCAAAGCGACTGAGTGCTCATCCACTCTGAACTGAAGGTCAGCCACCTTAGCTCTAGAATCAACCAGTGAGAGGGAAAAAAATCTAGTAACTTCAGGGTTTGAGTCTACAAATTTGCGGAAAAAGGGAAGCCACCCAACTTCTACCTCTGCTAGAAGCTCTGAATTCTCATCAAGAGGCTTCGTATTATTAGGTTCAACCATGACAACTGGAGCCATGGTTACGAGTGCGAACGCACACAGTTGCACACAGAGGAGATACGATGGATCACAATAACACAGAATGCTAGAGAGAGACCATTCGGGATGCAAGTCAAGCAAAAACCATAAACAATGAAACCTGACTCTTTCATCAATGAAATGCGACATGGGTGAACTCAGACAGGAACCCTGTAAAATCAGCATGAGAAAACAGGAATCATTACACAGAGAGGTGATCAATTCGTGAAAAGAGATGATGAAGACTTCTAGAACAACCTCGCTCTGCCATACTTCATTTAGTTTGATCGAAATACAACCACGAATTGAATGAAGCGTAGGTGTTCGAAGGGCAGGAGGACACGATGGTACGCCCATACTGCAATTAAATGTCATTACAAGAGTTCTATACGTGTATAATAATGACATATCAACCTTCAATCAAGTGGATCGGATTTGGAGATGGCGACACAGATCGAACCAACCATAAGGAATGAACCTTGGGCATTAAAGCACAAACCTTGTTATATCATTATTTCAACCATTTGAAAATTAAGATTATGCTACGTGAAAACACATATGGCATAACCCATTACTTCAACCCCAACCATTAAGTGCAAAATACAAGTTACGTATGGCGAATATTACAAAGATCGAAACTAAATACTTGGTGGTAGGATCAAGCATTATTCGAAGATTAGAGGATAAACCTTAGGGGTGAAGATTTACATGAAATTTTGATAAGGTACCAAAAAGTGCACTAGTCAACCTCCCATTCTTCACAACCTTATTAAATTTGCAATTGAAGAACAAATAAAACATGCCAAATGATGAATTTTCACATAAAGCTTATTAGTGAGATTAGAGTGAGAAGCATATCCACCCAAACGCTTATCCCCTGATTTGAAACATAATTCATTCAAAATACTGATTTTAATATAGTAATTTTTCGCCAAATAACCGTAGTTCCCAAGGTTATAAAAACAATGGAATTTCACCGTTTCAGTAGCTCCTGATTTGGTAATTTGAAATAAGAAATTCAAATATTTCATCTAGCAAAATAAAATTTTGCTTGATGAAATTTGTTTTTTAAGGCTATTGGATTGGAGCACAATAGGGTGTAGGTATGTATCCTTCCATTATGGGAACCTTTAGTTGTCATGCACCCGCTCTTATGATTGGGTCTAGTTTCCTCATTGAATTTGATGTCTTTTCTCGCTACCCATATGGAAGATCCTTAGATTCTTCCTTCATCGAGTACTTCGAGTGTGCCCATTGAGACTGATGTGTTGTTTCATGCAACGATGGTGGCTTATCAAGTTAATCTTGATCAGGTTGTAGATCCTATTCCTTCCTCTTCATGAACATAGGCGGAGGACCCGTATGTGCTGCCTGCATGGTTAGTAGAGTCATCTCACTCACATGATTGCCTCAATGATGTTTTTCCATCGGATGAAGCTGTCCTTGAGGCCATGTCGGGATTTGACCAACCTTGGGAGGAATTGCATCATCAATCGTATTTTCTTCCTAAGCTTGATCGTATGGAGTGCGATGACTTTAGGGATATTCTTAGGGAGAATATTGTTTGCCCCATGGTTCCATTAAGCTCTCCTAGTCCGATGGCTGATGCAAACATGGCTAATGTGTCACCAACTATTTCTATCAATATTTCTCATGATCCTGGAAAGGTTGAGAATTTCTACATTGGGGTAGATTGTTCCCTCGATGAGATCAAGGAGTATACCAAGCTATTTAAATATTTTTGTTACATATTTTCTTGGTCATACAATGAGATGATAGGTATTGAGCCTCATATTGTCGAACATGAGATCAAAACCTATCTGGAAGCAAAGTTGGTTCGACAACGTTTGTGTGCAGTGAATCCTAGAAAAGCACCCGCCATTAAGGCTGAGATAGAGAAACTATTGAAAGCTTGTTTTATCTATCCCGTTCCCTTGACAGAGTGGGTTTCAAATCCCATTCCAGTGGATAAGAAGCAGGGAGTGATCCGTATATGCACTGATTTCTGTGACCTAAATCACACATGTCCTAAGTATAATTTCTCCACACCATTTATTGATCAGATCTTGGATGAGTGTGCCGACATTGAGGTATTTTCCTTTATGGACAATTTTTCTAGATATAATCAGATTCAGATTAAGCCTAGGGATCAACATAAGATTGCATTTATTTGTCCTTGGGGTACTTTTGCATATCGGAAGATGCCTTTCAGCCTTAAAAACACTGGAGCTACATTTCAGCAGGCCATGAACTTAATTTTTCATGATCTCAAAATGATTATCGAATTATATTTGGATGATCTCGCTACTCACTCTTGTTTGAGAGTGTGCCATCCATATCATTTGACATTACTATTCAAAAGATGCCATCATTATCAGGTTTGTTTAAATCCTCATAAGTGCATATTTTGCATGACTATTGGTCGCTTGGTAGGATTCATCGTATTGAAGGAGGGTATAAGAGTCGATACCTTAAAGGTTGAGGTAATACTCCAATTGTCTCCCCTGCGTAAAATTAGACACCTTCATTGTTTGCAAGGAATGGAAAACTTATTGCAGAATTGTGGTTAATTTTTCCAATTTGACTAAAGGCTTTATGTTTCTTTTGAAGAAGGACGCCTCTTTTTAATGGGATGAGTGAGCCCAGGCATCCTTTGATGCTCTTCAGCGAGCCTTAGCAATGGCCCATGTACTTATTCCACCCAACTATAGCTATTATTTATTGATTTATGTGGTCACGTCCATGGAGATGGTTGGTATGGTTTTGGTTCAAGAGGATGAGGAGCAACGTCAACATGTCATATATTATTTGAGTTGAAACCTTATAGATGTGGAACTTTGCTATTCTCATGTGGAGAATCTAGCCTTGGCTACCGTTCATGCAGTTCAACGTTTGAGACACTACATTCTCCTTCACCAAACCTTGCTCGTAGCTCATATCAATCTGTTTTAGTTTGTCCTCACTAGAAGGATGATTGGGGGAAAATACAATAAATGGATTCTCATTTTGCAAGAGTTTGATATCGAGTTCGTTTCGAAGAAATTGAAGAAGTGGAATTGATCTTTGCAGAGCTTATATATGATTTTCCAAGTATGGAGGAGGAGGAATTTTATGAGGATACATTTTTTGATGAGCATATTTTCCTTATCTCAACTTTGGACCCTTGGTACGGGGATATCATTATAAATTTTCAAACATTGAAGGTCCCTACTCACCTTTCATGGGATGAGAAATGACGATTATGTAATGTAGCTAAGAATTACCTTATAGTGGATAACACTTTGCACTGCCATGGGGTAGATTCTATTTTGCATCATTGTTTAACCCATGATGAGGCTAAGGTTGTGCTGAATGATTGGCATAGAGGGGCATGTGGTGGTCATTTATCTGGGCTTTCTACAGCCCAAAAAATATTGAGAGTAGGATATTTTTGGCCATCCATATTCAAATATTGTGTTATGCGGTCAAGAAGTGCCACCCTTGCCTGGTGTTTGCATGCAATATGTGCTCGCATTCATCCCTGTTACATCCTATTGTCATCGCTGGTCCCTTCACCAAGTGGGGGCTTGATTTTATGTATTGCAACCCAACTTCGTCTGGGGGGAATAATCACATTATTGTGGCTATTGATTACTTCATGAAATGGGAAGAGGCTATTCCCACAATTAAATTCGATGGTGAGAAATCCACGTATTTCATTTTCAACCAGATTATCACCCAGTTTGGCATTCCAAAAAAGCTTGTCACTGACCATGGTAGGTACTTTCAGAATAAAATGATGGAAGAGTTGGCTTCCAAGTTAGGGTATAATAAAGAGCATTCATCTTATTATTACCCTCAGGTGAATGGATAAGTTGAAGCATTGAACAAATCACTTAATTCTATTCTCCAACGAACCATCACATGAAGCAAGAAAAATTTGCATATTATGTTGTATCCTTCTTTGTGGGAATATAGAATGGTAGTTAAGACTTCCACTGGTTTCTATCCATATCATCTTGTACATTGGGTGGAGTCAGTTTTACCGGTTGAATGTGAAATCCCTTCTCCGAAGCTAGTTGTAGAGCTTTTATGTGACACTTTCACATTGGAAGAGCGTTTGGTCCACTTAGAGTAGCTTGATGAGTAGCATAGAGATGCCTTAGTGGCTCCATATTTTATCAAGCATCCCGTCAAGGTCCAATATGATAATTATGTCCGCCTAGGGAGGTTTAGTGAAGGTGACTTGGTCCTTTTATGGAATCAAGATAAGGAACCCTTGGGGGAAGGGAAATTTAATCCCATGTGGCATGGTCCTTATGTGGTTAAACAAGTCTTAGAGAAAGGTGCTTATGAGCTGGTTAATTATGAAGTGACAACCTTGGTGGAGCCTAGAATTGGGCTCTATCTCAAAAAATACTATGCGTGATATTTAACTAGGGCTGATTGTTGTATATTATTGTATAGTTTTGCATTGCATAGTTAGGTTTTCTTTTGGGTGTCTTTTGGTGATTGATTTTGTTGATTAGCTTTCATTTATTATGGCAGATGTCGATGGAGTCTTCCATTTACAAAGGCTTCACTGATGGTGCTAGCTGCCACATGTTAGAATAATCAACCCATAGTATTTACCCACTTAGACATTATTTCATTTATTTTGTCTTATTTGCCTAGTCCATGAGTCCCACCATGTGCAAGTTGTCAATTGCCTATCCATAGAGGTCAAACTTGCCATTATTGACTCATGGATTGCTTTGGAAAGTCCTGGGAATCAAATCTACTGTATTCCTGGCCTCCTAGGTGCCCTTCTGCTTTTTCTGCTTTGTTGACTGCTTTTCCAGTTTTTAAAGCACATAAGGAAAGCTAGACTAGGTGAGGTGAACCTGTTTTATTCCCCTTCAATCCTCCACTCTTTCCTCCATGAAAAAGCATGTATGAGCTGCCATTTGACCACTCTTTAGCTTTCCCATGTGCCCTTGCTAATTCGTGGGGTCCTTGATAGATTTGGGATCAGCTTTTTACACCTATGGGGGATTTGCCTATTTTGGGTAAGCTTGCTTTATGCTAGATTTGGATGCTTCCTTATGCATTCAATTTGCTCATGTATTCTATATATTCAGCAGCCTATGTTATTACAGGGTTGGCTATTGTACACTCAGTTAATATAATTTTGTGTTACAGCTCCATATTCAGTCTACATTGTTGATAATTTGCATGATCAATTGTTAATTGCTGTGAGTGAAATTAATTTACTACAGGCCTGAATTTCTACACCACACTCAAAAATAAGCTTCGACAACTTGGGTGATTTATACTCTTAAAGGTCAAGTATTGTCTTCAGGAGGCATATGCTTATGGCCTTATGTGAACAATGTTGCTGAATATAGTGCCGTCATTGAGTTATTGCATAATGCCATTTCACATGGTGTTCATTCTCTTAAGGTACGTCTTGATTCGCAGTTAGTGGTTTCACAACTGAATGTATTGTATTCTACTAGGGATCCGACATTATTACGAAGATTCTTACGTGTGAGATTTCTAGAATGACAATTTGATAATATAACATACATTCATGTTCCAATTATTTTTAATCAAGTTGCACACTCATATGCTAACTATGTGTTAGATTGGCATTTGTCTCATAGACCATAAGCATATCACAATCATACATTTTACACACATGTAAATTAAAATAAAATCGATCATCATAAAAAAAATTTCGTTAATATCCAAAAAGTGATGTCATAATACATAAATGTCATATACAAAATTGGGGCTTCCGAGCCACCAAAATATAATACAAGATCATATGAAAATGATTACACGCAGGTCTCTAAGCCTGAGGAGGAGGGGGGTTCTGATCATGATATAGCACTATGGCTCTAGCTAGCCATCGAAAGAGTCAAACCCATGCTCGTGGTACACCAACCACTTGACATTGCATGGCCTCAAGAAAGTCCTTGACTTGCACCATGGGCACCCTGTGTGTCAAGCGAACAAAGTTTGTGTGGATGCTTTGGAGCATCCACTCCGCATCTGCACCCATGATATCGTCTCCTCTTCCCCTCCGTGAATGACAAGGGAATAATTTTGGTCACTGTGGTCCTACATCTTCATATACATGATAGATTGTCACTATGTGTTGTCACACCAAAAATATGTCTTTTGAGTCAATATATCAAAAAACACAAAAAAAATAAATAATTCAAAACTTAAAAAGTGGGTTTGGGATTCTTTACCTATGTCGCCATAAGCTGCTCCTAGTGGTAGCAGCATATCTAGATCTCCACAGAATTATATCCCTGCATAGGGGTAGTCATCTATGGTGACTATATGCCTTCACCACCATGGAAAGAAGTCTGTTGGGTAGGGGTTAGCCACCCTACCTCTGCCCAGTATGCGCATGACATTTGCCCAATATCACTAGGCTGGATCCTGAACTCCATGTGGAGCAATGTCCACCCTAGGGCTTATCCCTGGCACCCGCTCAAAGAATAATGTGCTCAGTATACTGTCGAACCCAAATTTTCGCACCCTTCCCATCTTGCAGTCACTAAGCTGCTATTTCATGTTGCTCAACAATTTCATACTCCAGTCATACACTGTAGGTTGCATACACTCTACTGCATAGAACATCATTGGCCGCGAGGCATGGTGGAGTGAAGCCAACCCTGCAATCCTACCTAATGCCAAAAATATGGCCTTCAGCCATAGAATCTGGATAGAGTTTGTCAGGATTTGACTCCCAACCTTTTCTATCTCCAGAAAGCAGTACAGAGCTATGTACTCATCGATAGTCATCCCACCTCCTAGCCCATGAGATTGGAGGTTCACCATATCTCCTCGTTGGGACAAACCAGTAATAAAATATATGTCTTCAACCTCAATGCTTAGTGACATCCCATATATCTGAAATGTCTAAGATTCTGGATCCCAATAGTCCACCAGTAGCTAAAGTAGTCTTGGTTTGGCCCTCAGGCTGCCAAGACACCAAAACTTGTATAAACCACATGCTCGTAATGTTTGTTGGGCCATTATACCACCTTGCACAGCTTCCTCCACATCACCATGCTCTCTTTCCCTCCACTCTAACACCATCCTGCCCAAAAAACCAAAGTTTTGATCAATTTTTTCCTTTGAAAACCTTGTTTGCGGCCCTGTATGCGACTATTCTCAAAACAACTATGTATGTATGCAATTTTTGGTGCTTTTTCCCCATATGGCCAGCCCTATACGCAGAAAAAAGATCGATTCCCGCATGGGCCAAAATTCACAAGTATGGATGGCTTAAAAAATAAAATGGACCATGAAAATTCAAAAAAATTGCATGAAAATGGAAGAGGAGGGCATGAGAATCTACCTAGATCAAATGAGGAGAGATTCTGCTGGACGATGCTCCTAGAATTTGCTTCTAAAGTTTTGAGCTCAAATACACTATGTTGGGTAAAAATTTCAAATGATATGAAAACTTATAATTTTTTTACTATTTATAGAAATTTTTTTAACTTTTTACCCACTTTCTATAGTTTTTTACTAGAACATTTGAACTAATTTGATGTAGTAGGAGTCCATTTTTAGTGTGGTTTGACCGTGGCTTTGATCCATTCATTCCTACTGTAGGTATTATGTCTAAACTGGCATATATGTTAGGTTTCACATCCATTTGCATTTTGCATAACCTTCTGACTAGTTCATTTTAACATTAGGTACAGACCCATTCTATCTTTTCACGGAACCTTCTTACTGCTTTTAGAAGTGACATGTTGTGAATGGTAGAGCTCTACCCTACATGGGTACCCTAGTTAGATCCTATATTGCATTTGGTTCCCATGCCGACATTTATCCTTTAGGGTGTGGAAGTCCTTTGTATAGTACCGCCATGACTTTGAGCAAGAGCTTCATACTCCTCTTGACTTTTATGCTGGCCTTTTCCCTAGGACTCCCGTGTATATGTCAAGTTGTAATTGCATTATCATGATTTTTTATTGCCTTATGCCAGCTTCCTTGAATTTCATTATCAGCCATATAGCCCAAGCTTGTCTCATGTATAGCCAAGCACAGCCATTTTATATATCTGTTGCAACTTGATTCCCCATTTTTACCGGGAGGGGACTTTCCCCAGAGTGTCGTTATCCTACACATGTTTCCTTGCATTGAGCATAGGTATGTTCCACTTCTTGGAACTAGTTTGTTTTCCCCTTGACACTCATCTCCTCCTATATTTGTAACTATAAAGAAGTTTTATTCTTTTTCAAGATTTTCAAAATATCTGAAAAGGTCCAAAAAAATAAAAAAACCAAAAAACCTGGATAGGAAAAGATGTTATATTTGGTAGCAGTCGAGCCGTGCCACCTTCGAATAGAGAACTGTATATCACATATGTTGGTTGGGTTAGTA
Source organism: Pseudotsuga menziesii (assembly GCA_001517045.1). Classification (NCBI taxonomy): domain Eukaryota; kingdom Viridiplantae; phylum Streptophyta; class Pinopsida; order Pinales; family Pinaceae; genus Pseudotsuga; species Pseudotsuga menziesii. The sequence goes on along the minus strand of LPNX010031273.1, from coordinate 441,238 downwards.
TTTTGAATTTAGGAGTTGCACTCGTTTCTTTGAGTTTATCTCCACTGACTGGTTAAGGTTCCAGTTCCTATGGAGCCTCTATCGACGCCTCATGTGTCGCAGAGATGTCCCAGTTTTATATATCGAGTCTATGTTGCATACATCCACTCACCATTATCCTTTATTCTCTTGTTTGAAGCAATTTGAAGCCCAAGTCAGCCATTTCTTGTTGATGTATTTGTAACTTCAGAATGTATTCACTTGTATATCTTATGTCTTGTGCCCCTAATGTTTATTCCTAGAAGTATCTGTAATGTATTTGAGTCATGTAATGCCTTGATGTTCCTATCAAGATATTCAATAATGTAAACAAGTCATGTCAAGTCATTGTGGGTAACCCTCCTATTGTTCAAGGGTTAAAGTCCCTGCAGTTTTGGGGCCCTAGGGTTATTAGACTCTCCTAGAGAAGTCAGCCCTAGTGAGTTATTGTCAAGTCAAGAATTAGTATAAATAGAGAGTGAGCCTCTCTATTTATCATACACTCACTCACACTCAGTTGTTGCGCATAGCTGACAGAGAAGAAGTTGTTGGGGCTAGAAAGAAAGAGGCCACTACTGTCGGGAGATCATCTTACTGTTTTGGGGTTTTACTTTTGGTGTTGATTCGACTATATCTGAGGAAGTTGCAAGGTTTTCTCCATTTATGGTTTCCCTAAGGAAAAACATTGTGTTCATTGTATCTTATGTTTGATTGCAGTGCTTGTTATTCTCTTAGTTAAATATCCTAATATAATGCTAGCATAAATGATAAAAATCTAACATGGTATCATAACTAACCTAAGAAGAAGACACCGTGCAGCTGCAGGAACTAGGGCTTCCTACATTTTGGATCTCTCCCCACAAATTTTCAGCAAAATAATGGTGGGCTGACTCTCCTCCCTAGGGCACATCTTTTTGTCGAAGAAGAATACGATTATGAGATTTTTCAGTTTTAGACCCGACACTGCTGCCGAAAATTAGGGATTTCCATAGAAGTGGATTTTTTTAGTGAGCCCAAGCCTGGATTGATCTCCTCCTCAAAATCAAAGTTTAGAGATCAAGATCAAAGCATTTGGTTGGACATAACTCCAGGAAATCCAAACCCTAATTTGCTCCTAAATTAGCACTGTAGAAATTCAGCTCCAAATCCAGATCCAACATCTTGGCCTGGTAAGATCTAAATCTTTTGTATTTCCATTTGAGGTTCTCATTTAAGATGTCTTGTCATACCAATCTTGATGAAAATCTTGAGGGAGCTGATAACTTCCAATCCTGGAAGTATAGGATCTCCATGGTCCTAGAAGAAAATGAGTTTGACTCCTATGTCAATGAGGAGGTTCCAGATCCAGAGGGAGATGAGGCTCACTCTGAGAAACCAACTGAAGAATCTAAAGATCCAGAATGCAGAGACCATCTAGTCTTACTTTACAAGGGTATCTCATATCAAGGAACAACTGGAACCAGTAGATGAAGAAGTGGAAAATGTAGAGATTGTGATGACCACCTTGAATGTTCTACTTAGGGAATGGGGCTCTTTCATTCAAGGGATCTATGCCAGAAATATGTTAGTCAAGTTCAGTAGACTATGGGAAGAATTCTCTCAAGAATAATCTCAGATAGCCGCTCGAGAAGAAAATATGGGAAGTGAAGATCAAGCTCTCACAGCCCACACCAAAAAAACCAAAAGGGACCATAATCACTCCAAAGGTAAGATTTCACATTCTAGAAGAGATCTGTCGACTATTTTATGTTACACATGTGCTGAGAAAGGTCTCATATCCAAATACTTCCCTAACAAAGGGAACTCAAAGAAGAAAAAGGGAAACAAGAGAAGACATCATGCTAATGCTGTAGAGGATGATGAACCTTCCACAAAGAGAATCAGACAAGAAAGTGATGATTCTTCAATTGATGAAGAATATGTGATGATCTCTTCTCTCACGAGAACTATCTCACATGGAAGCAATGAGTGGCTTATAGACAGTGGTGCTTCCAAACATATGACGAGATTCAAAGAATCATTTGTGAAACTATCTGAACATGAGTCACCTCACAAGGTGAAACTTGGGGATGCCTACCAGTATCCAATAAAAGGTAGTCGTGAATTCTCCTATAAGCTAGACTCTGGAAAGTCTATGAAGATGAAAAATGTATTGTTTGTACCAGGACTAAAGAAGAACCTCCTCTCCATATCTGCATTGGATGCAAAAGGAATGAGGGTTTCTTTTGTAGATGGTCAAGTTCTTATGTGGCCAAAGGGAAATACTTTCGACAATGCAACAGTGATTGGGGAACAAGAAGGAGTTCTATACAAATTGAAGGGCCAACCAAAACAAGCTTTGGTTCATGACTCAGTAGAACCAAATGAACTTGGGCATAGAAGGTTTGTACATTTGCATTACATAGCACTACCACTTGCAAGAAAAGCTGTTGAAGGTCTTCCAGAAATGCAGACAAAACATGATAGTTTCTACAAAGGATGTGCAAAAGGAAAGAACACAATGAAGACATTTCCAGGTAGTGAGAGGAAGGTAAAAGGAATATTGGAAATCATCCACTTCGATGTATGAGGTCCAATGTCATCCAGTTCATTAAGCGGGTATGTATACTATGTTTCTTTTATTGATGATTTTTCTAGGAAGACATGGATATACTTTATGAAGAACAAAGATGAAGTATTCAGCAAGTTCAAGGAATTCAAAGCCTTGATTGAGAACCACGCAGAAAAGAAGATCAATATTTTTCGATCAAATAATGTCAAAGAATTCACTTCGAATGAATTCAAATACTTATGGAAAGATTCAAGGATTAAGAGGGAGTTAACCACTCCATATAATCCACAATAGAATGGAGTTGTAGAAAGGAAGAATAGAATGATCATGGAAGCTATAAGGGCAGTGCTTCATGATGAAGATATTCCCATGCATCTATGGGTAGAAGCTACAAGAAAATCAGTGTATGTACAGAACCGTACTCCATATAGAGTACTCAAGAATAAGACACCTGAAGAAGTCTTTTCTGGCAAGAAACCAGAAGTCATCCATCTCAGAATATTTGGCTATCCATTGTACATACACATTCTGAAAGAAAAGAGGACAAAGTTAGATCCTTTAGGAAGGAAGAGTATATTTTTGGGATACTCTGAAAGCTCAAAGGTTTACAGAATATGCTTCTCAGGATTGAAGAAGATCGACATTAGTAGGGATGTAAAATTTGATGAAGACTCGTTTTACAACAAATCCAGAAAGAGGCCTGCTAAAGAACCTGAAGAAATAGAAGCACCTAGAATTCATGACACAACCATGAACAAGCAATATCAAGAAGAAGATCCAGAAATAGAAGAACCTCAAGAAACTGTAGATCCACCTCAGGAGAAGAATCCTCACAAGAAGAAACCTGCTTGGGTATGGGAAGCTATCCAAGGTGCAGAAAGATATGGGGCTCCAGAAGAAACACACAGATAAAGGAAAAGAACCAGGTCCTATTCCACTCATCTAGCCTTATTATGTGATTTCATTGATAAAGAACCTTCCAACTATGAAGAAGCGACAGAAAATAAAGAATGGAAGGATGCTATGATCGAAGAGTACCAATTGATCATGAAAAATGATGTTTGGGATGTTGTCCCAAAACATGAGGGGAAGTCTATAGTGAATTCCAAATGGATCTACAAGATCAAGCATGCTACAGATGGAAACATAGAAAAATATAAAGAAAGATTCATGGCTCATGGATTCTCCCAGAAAGAAGGAATAGATTATGAAGAAAATTTTGCACCTATATCTAGATACACTTCCATCAGATCAGTACTTTCTCTGGCTACAGTGATGAAACGGAAGATACACCAGATGGATGTCAAGACTTCTTTCTTGAATGGTGTAGTAGAAGAGGAAGTGTATATGGAGCAGCCACTTGGTTTTGAGACACATGATAGGGAGTCTCATGTGTGTATATTGAAGAAATCCCTGTACGGTTTGAAAGAGGCACCCAGGACATGGTACGATAGAATTGACAGCTTTCTATCCATTTTGCGCTTTACCAAGAGTAAAGCAGATTCCAACCTTTACTACAAGGTTGAATATGGAAACCCAGTGATGCTCCTACTATATGTAGATGATCTGTTTGTAATAGGTATGGATGGGTTGATTGCTGATACCAAGAGAAAGCTTGCTTTCTGAGTTTGAAATGAAGGACTTGGGTATGATGCATTATTTTCTAGGCATGGAGGTGTGGCAGAATGCAGATGGAATCTTCCTCGGATAAGGGAAGTATCCAGCAGAGATCCTGAAGAGATTTGGGATGATGGACTGCACGGCCTTAACCACACCTATGGCATCTAACCTGAAGCTATTGAGTGATGCTTCATCTGAGTCAGTTGATGTGATGATGTATCGTCAGATGATTGGGTCCTTAATGTACTTGACAAATACAAGACCGGATATTTGCTTTGCTATGAACACCTTGAACCAGTTCTTGACAGATCCGAGACATGTTCACTTGATTGCTGCAAAGCATATTCTAAGGTACCTGAAGGGTACAGTTGATTATGGGCTCAAGTATAAGGATGATCAGAATATTAACATGGAGGGTTATGCTGATTCAGATTGGGCAGGCAGTACAATCGATAAGAAGAGCATTTTTGGGTGCTGCTTCAGTATGGGATCAGGTGTGATCTCTTGGTTTAGCAAGAAGCAATCCTATGTGGCACTGAGTATAGCTGAAGCAGAGTATGTCGCAGCTTGTTCAACTAGTTGTGAGGAAGTATGGCTGAGGAAGCTATTGTTTGATTTATTTGATCTCCAGTTAGATGCTACTTGTATATATTGTGACAACCAATGTTGTGTGAAGTTGTTAGAGAACCCGGTGTTCCATGACAAGTCGAGGCATATCAATATCAAGTATCACTATATTAGGGATATGGTGCAGAGAGGAGCAGCGAAGCTCCAGTATGTTGTGACAGATGGATAGATAGCTGATGTGTTGACTCAGCCATTGGCTAGGGTGAAGTTTGAGTACTTCAAGGAGAATATTGGTGTTATCTAGATCGAGATTCCTCCCAAGAGGAAGTGATGAGTCCATGATGAGACCTTTTGACATGGTGAAAGGATTGGTTCCTTCCATGGTCGGATGTAAGAGCTATGACATGGTGAGAGGATTGGTTCTTTCCATTGTCATATGTATGTGATGATCCCACATCTAGCATGAAAAAGGGCTGGCTCTGTGAAGACACATCTAGTATGAAAATGGACTAGCTTTGTGTAGATCCTACATCCAACATGAAAAAGGGTTGGCTCTGTAAAGACACATCTAGTATGATAAAGGACTAGATCTGTGTAGATCCCACATCTAGTATGAAAAAGGACTAGCTCTAGGAAGACTCATCCAGTATGAAAAAGGATTGGCTCTGTGTAGATCCCACATCTAGTATGAAAAAGGACAATTTCTGTGAAGAATCATCTAGTATGAAAAAGGACTGGCTCTGTGTAGATCTCGCATCTAGTATGAAAAAGGACTAGCTCTGTGAAGAGTCATCCAGTATGAAAAAGGAATGGATTTGTGTAGATCCCACATCTAGTATGAAAAAGGACTATCTCTGTGAAGACTCATCCAGTATGAAAAAGGACTGACTCTATGTAGATGCCATACCTAGTATGAAAAAGGACTAGCTCTGTGATGATACATCTAGTATGAAAAAGAATTTCCTCTGCAGATGTACATCTAGCATGAAAAAGGGATGGCTTTGTAGAAATTCCTATGATGAGAAGAATCAATAGGTAGCACCTGTGATGATGACCCAGTGATGATCCAGATCAAGTGATGATGATCTAGATCCAGTGATGATGATCCAGCAGTGATGATCCAGATCTAGTGATGATCTAGATCAAGATGAAGATGACTTGGATATGACAATAACTTGAAGATGAATATGACTTGAAGATGAAGATGATGAGAAATCATTGATGATCCAAATGATACAGAGAAGAAGACCCATGTTGATAAATTGTGTCAAGAGAATACCTTCCTAGTTAAGAGGGAGTGTTGATGTATTTGTAACTTCGGAATGTATTCACTTGTATATCTTATGTCTTGTAGCCCGATGTTTATTCCGAGAAGTATCTGTAATGTATTTGATTAATGTCATGCCCTGATGTTCCTATTGGGATATTCAATAATGTAAACAAGTCATATTAAGTCATCGTGGGTAACCCTCCTATTGTTCAATGGTTAAAGTCCTTGCAGTTTCAGGGCCCTAGGGTGATGAGACTCTCCTAGAGAAGTCATCCCTAGTGAGTTATTGTCAAGTTGGGAATTAGTATAAATAGAGAGTGAGCCTCTTTATTTATAATACACTCACTCACACTCAGTTGTAGCACATAGCCAAGAGAGAAGAAGTTGTTGGGGCTAGAAAGAAAGAGGCTACTACTATCGAGAGATCATCTTACTATTTTGGGGTTTTACTTTTGGTGCTAATTCTATCTATAACGAAGTTGCGAGGTTTTCTCCATTTATGGTTTCCCCAAGGAAAAACATTGTGTTCATTGTATCTTCTATTTGATTGTTGTGCTTGTTATTCTCTCAGTTAAAGATCCTAATATAATGCTAGCTTAAATGATAAAAATCTAACATTCCTCAGTTGTCTTGACTTTGCATGGCGGCCATTCTCGGTACTATTACTAGTTCGTGCACATATTGTTTGAGTCCTTCCGCATTATACAACGTTGCTAAGTACCTCGTGTTGGTTGATGGTGGTTGCCTTAATGCCCTCTTTCCAGTAGATTCCATCCCATCCACTTCATATCATTTATTCTCAGATAGAAGTCTAGAGTCATTTGAGTACCTTGAGACTTACACTCATTAGTGGTAGGCTCTCTTTCCATCGACAGTTTTGGGAATACATCAATGTCCCCTAATCAATGGATTCTTCCAAGTGTTCGACCTCAACACATTTATTCACACTTGTTAGATTTTCATCTAGTACCTTGATTCCCATTTTCATTATCGGTGGGTGATCTCACATATGTTAACGGTATACATCAATGACCGGTAATCAGACAATGGAATACTATGTTTGACCTCAACACCTCTATCACATAGCAGGACATGTACTCGTAGCGGTTTGTGTAGAAGAATTTCTAGATTGGTGGCATTTCATATATGCTACCTCCTTGATCGTACCAGTGTTCATGAGATTTCAACTCTCGTGACTTGATTCCAATGTATCTCATATATCTTCAGCCACTATGGAAATCTTGATCCATGGTATATCTTCAGCTCTCATGGAGATCTTGGTCCTTTGTATACCTTCATCATGGAGATTTTGATATATTATATATTGTACGTGGTGATGACCACACATGTCATAGTTTGTATATCATGCCTATTCATGGCTATTGTACTCTTATGTATTCAGGACTGCTATTTATATTTGCAATCATATGCAAAGATTGATTATTGTATTATACGGTTGGATGGATGGTTATTCCACCTAGTTCTTCATCACTCCACTTCTGGGATGGATTTATAATGTATTTTTGCCAACATGTTACCCTTCTAACCTCACACATTAGGGGGCATCTATTACAGTTGATTTTACCACACATGGTTGATCACACTTTTATGGCCTTCCCGGTCCCTCTGTAGACTCTTTGGACCCCATGAAGTATTTTTGTACCTTTGATGTTTCCAATATCATACCTAAAAACACTCATTATTTGTTATATGCAACTTTTACTCCCTTTCTCACGTATATACACAGATATTACCCTTAAACCCGCGTACATTGGGATGTGTCTAAAACACCAAATATTTTTGGAGTTTTCCTTGATGTGGATCTGAATCACTTGTCTCTTGGCCTTCCATATGCCTCGATATTGCTCGAATTTGACCTTCCATTGAAGAACTATATACGGAACCCTTTGGATACATTGAGAAAGAGGAACTGAAGAGAAAGGAAACTATAGTCCATTGTTGTTGTAGCTTGCTTATACTTGAGTCTGCATCCCTTTGTCCCTTGGATCACTTTGTGTTCTTCCCAAGCTTGCCTTTGCTTGTGAGATTTCTATCTAGAGATGGAGGACTGAGGTGGTGGAGGCCTAGGTAGAGGACTCAGTTTCTTCGGTTCGTAGATGTGCCGATAGAGGTTGTCACTTATGTAATCTCTGATTTATTTGATAGAAATATCTTTTCATGTCTGATGATGTGGATTTAAATGAATATTGAATCCATGGATGTGTTTAATTTCTTATGTATCATTGATTATATATGCTAGAGTAGGCCTAACACTAAATTATATAGCATGCTTGCCATGTTTACTATTGTTGAGAGTAAATTGCTAACACAAGCGGGATCGCAAAAAGCTCAACAGGGATCTACTACAACTATCCGAAATAAGTTATGTTTTGAGATCCTTTAGTGTTAGATGTTGTGTTTATCTTGCATATAGGGAAGGGATTGATTTCTACAGTTTCTCTGTCTGTTGTGGTACACCCTAAGCCATAGGAATTTTTCTCCGTAACACTTTGTATACGAGGTTTAAGTTACATGTAGTATCATTTATCATAGTAATACAATTCATCTTCTTAATCACGTCGTTATTAAAAGAATCCATAAAATAGAATTTAGATCACGTTTATAAATTTTTTGTTTGTTCATAAATCATGTATACCTTCTCATAGTATTTTGTAAATAGGATTTATTTATTTATAAACAATTATGTTTACTATTTCTTGTAATGGACATTTCTCAGTTTACATATTTTTGTGGAGATCAAACTAGACTTAATCCCATTTAGCTTTTACACTTCTTTTGAGAGCCATTTCGATACCTCTCCTTCTCCAGTTCCCATTACAATAAATGCTTACCCTCAAAATAATGAATGAGAGTGGAATTAAGATGATTTAGTTTAATTTATGTACGTTAGTTAGTGTATGTATAGTTTTTCAAAAGTAGTATATTTAGTTGTTGTAAATACTTCTTGATGTAGTCATTCTCTCAAGTAAAATCAATCTCTCTAGATAGAATAGTTTATTGTCATAACACTATTTATATCCCGACATTTATAGATAATTTTATACCACTCTAATAAGTTGAATTTTACATAGTTTTGACATTTTTATTTTTATTTTGAAATATATTTTGATATTTTGTTTGTTAAAGTATTACCACGATACTCTCTACCTTTGCATATATTTTGTAGCAACTCTAATCCTACTAAACCCAGTCGATAATTAAATATTAGGTAAATTATTCAAGACAATATTTTTCCCAACATTTTTGGTGCCATTACCAGGGAGTTGTTTCGTAAGGTACAATTGATGTAGGCTGGTAACGGGGGAGCGGTAAGATGAGACGTAAGAACTTGTGCATCTGTTATAAGAGGAAACCCCAAATCCAGTAGTAGTAGTAGTATAGGATATATTCATTAAGATAGTAAAATTTTGTTAAGTTTGTGCAAGAAACATTTTGAACTCGTCCATCAACTCAGTGAAAATTCATCAAAAAAAAAAACACTTATAGGAAGTAGTTTTCTTGGAAACATAAAGAGATTCTTACAAGGAGAAATCATATAAAGAGAAGAGATCCTGGAAAGAGTACTTGAGGGCCCTATTCTTGACAAAATTTAAAAAGAAGTAACCACGAAACCTCCTAATATTGTACTAAGTATTAAAGTTAGATAACATAACTCTTGAAGAGGGGGACCTGAATTTTATTAATGTTACCTAGGTGGAAACTCTCTTTGGTAATAGTAACCCCACAAATTGACACATCCACAGTAGAATTCCCTACTCCTATAAGAATCAATAAAAGAATTGGTGATCAGAGGAATATTTCTCCTGGAAAATCATGTTGGGTTACCCCATTCCCACCTTGAAAGAAACCTTCTAGGTACACTCAATTTAGAAATCAAACCTACATAAAGAACCAAGAAGAAGAACGAGCAACAAAAAGCAATGTCTGCCCAAAATCTAAAACTAAACATCCTCGACAGGAATGTCCATTTAACAAAAATCCTCCATGCTATATCCACATGGGGAATCATGTTTTTCCCTAAGGGATCAAGATGGATCCTATCAAGATAGAAGTAATCATTGGACTTCTCTCTCCAAAGACTCTTCTTGCTCTTGATTCTTAAAAATATTATAGGTTATCATCATTTATAAATATGTCAGTATGTGTATATCTCTTTGAATAAATAAGAGTCATGTCTAATCATAGGGGAATCTCTTTCTATGTTTTCAAGAATAAAATAAATCATCTAATAAATGGTTTTGAAATTTAGTTACAAATGGGTCTTTTCTATTGGATATTACCTAAAAAGGAAAGTGCGCTAAAAACACTAAAATCGTATCTTAACTTTGAACCATTTATTTTATGATTTTGTTAAGCTTTATATAGGTGGTTTGATTCAGATATGTATATTCCCGATTACTTGAACAAGTGCTCAAAAGATTCACTTCAATTATCATGTTTTTCAGAAATTCAACACCTATAGATTACTAGCTCATCTACACTTGTTATCAAAACTTGACTCTTAAATATTTTTGAGAAAACTCCAGGATAAGTGAAATTTATGCTTGTGGGGAACATTATCATTTATAAAGAAAATAGACTGAAAGGCCCAAGAACACCTTTAAGTTATTCTCTTTTGACATGATCTATAGTTAAGGCCATTTTATGAAGAAAAAAAATTACCTCATGTTTTTAGCAGGGCTTAGCACACTCTAGTACCAATCGATTCCATATACTCATAATGTTTATATAAGGAAAACCCACCAGGGTACTGAACAATCCTACTGGTAGTGGCTCAATACTAAGTAACAACCTAAAAATAAGGAAGTTCGATAAAAGCAAGTAAACCCGTCGGGGTACTAAACAAGATTGCTGGTAGTGGGGCTATGCTTTCACGGTACCAAGATAAACCCGTCGGGGTACTGAACTGGCCTGCTGGAAGCGGGGAAATATCAAGTAAAATATATATGGTTAATGCACCACTAGGCACATCGATTAAAGGAAAAATATGTTTATTCCTATTGTTTATGATGTCATTAAAGAATAACTGTAAGGTGGGCTTGGATCTGACAATCTGAATACAATCAATATCTAGGATATGTTTATCCTAGAAATGGGACCCATAGCTGTACACTCCTACAAATTCGAAGGTGAGCTCAAGAATTTTTTAGATGACAAGCTATCCTTACAACAAGGAAAGGGCGACCAGTTTTCCCTATGGTGCTTTCACTTATATCTTCATCACATGGTAAATGCTAAATTTATACATTCATATATTTGAGCACTATTATTTTTGGACAAATGTATCTATCTAAATCTTTTCCATTTTTAGTTTTCTTTATTTTACACACCTACAAAAGCATGATTGAACTTTCTTAATTTATTTTGGAAATTACGTTGTTTTCTTGTTTGGTCTGGGGACGTCCAATATCTTTGGTTTGGGGGAGGATTAACCTGACTGTCTGTCTTTATTTTTACTTATAAGAGACACATTGCCAAATGCTAAAGTCTTTGTAGGATAATGCAAATAGAAAAATTAGTTTTAAAATACTGGATGAATAAGGAAGAACGCCAGAAAACTATTTCATATAGCTTCTTTAAGACCGAGAATCTTAGGAAAAGCCACAATTAGCAACCGTTTGATCCAACAAGTTCATTTTTTTTTGCAAAAAGTTGTATGAAGGATCATATGAAGGTTCAAATGTCGGTATGAATAAGAAGTCAAATGACAAGATGAATAAAAATTTATGATACTTTCGTATCTATGATTAAGTGTTGTCTTAATTTTATTTGGGTAAAAAGCCGAGTCATACCATTAGGGTCACATCCACATGATATTATGACTCATTCCAATTCATGATAGTAAAAATTAGATCTAATATGATTTTATTTCACCCCTATATGAATATGATACGACCTTAGGTTACCTTTTAGTTATCATGACTCTGCCATCTCCATTATTCTCTTTTTCTGTTCGCACGCAGAAGCTATCAGATAAGCCGACCTCCTCGTTGAAATAAGGTTATGCTTATGAATTTGGTTATACACTCGCATTAAGTTACATGTTCAATCTATCCAAAGCTTGCTTTGGACATGGTTGAACCAACTAAAATTTATAAATCCATTCAATCACGCACTTTAGATGACACACGTTCTGAAAATTGCCATAATGGCATGATCATTTAGGCATGTCGAGCTGTTTGCATGATCATTTGGTAGGTTGAATGCGGCACACTTTAAAACTAGCACTGTGTGAACCTTCTCCCGTTCCATCGCTATCACTAACCGTTATCATTGTAGAGAATTTTAGCCACCTTTCTCTCATATTTCCTGAAAACCATGTATCCCTTCCTCTATTTAAATCATGTTGAACAGATTCAAGCTAGAAAGTTACCAAGATCTATTTCAAATGGCAGAATTTAGGGAATGTAGCAAAGTGTTTTTTTGAGCCGGTTGGAACCCATTCCTCCATTCACTACAGGGCTATGATGAGGAAATCTCATTTCTTTTTGCAATCGGGTTCGATGGGAGGATGACCATGGTAGGTCATATTTCCTTGCAAGTCACTGAGGAGTTGACTGCGTGCGCCACTAAGCTTCCCTGAGAAGGTGAGCGATAGCAGAAATATTGGTTCATTCCACGAGTATCACATAATTTTTCTCTCAAGCCCAAGTTCTGGTATGTATCAGGTGAAAAAGGTTACCATCAAAGTTGGATAAAGCCGAAATAGATCAAGCCATTGACAATAATTATTCATGTGGTTACCTACAAAGGTAAGTTTAGCGTTTTCAAATCCTGTCACCTTCGGTTACTGGCTCACTTTGTCGATAATAGATGTTTAAATTTCCCTTTATTTTTCCTTCATAGCTTAGAAAAATGTCGAATTTGGTCCGAAAGAATACCCTTCATCCCAAGAGTAGTTTGTACCACCACAGTTTAATCAAACTTTTAATACTGGACCAGCTCAAGGTGCGAAACCAACCTTGGGACACTTTTGTATTCAAGGTGCTTCACCCCCACCTTAATATCCATAAATGATCCCATCATTTTCACCATGAGTCAAGTAAAACCTTGCCCATAGAAGAGGAAAACCCGAACATTGTCCACCTTGACGAAGATATCTTAGAACCTAACTCACTTGTGCAAAATACCCCTGCTAGTCTTGTGTCCACTGAAATTGTACCTTTTTCACGACCTCGTACCAGAAGAAAAAAGGCTAAAAGTGTTCAGCACATGCTTCGGCCCAATACCCAGAACGTAGTTCAGCCTGATGTGCAGGCTGGTCATTTAGATGATGAGGCTGAGGTAGAGAAAACCTGTCAAATCCCAAAATTTTCGAAAAATTTAAAATTTTAAAAATACTGATAATTTTCATTAATGCAGTCAACTAATTGTTATAATTAGTTATATGTTAATGATTTTGTAAAATGAAGTATCTACATGATTATGTTTATCTTATAGATTAATTCTTTTTCAGTTTAATGACTTGTTTTTCTTTGCGACAACAAGGTGGAACTGTCTTGGTGTTCTGGGGCTTACTTAGATTTGAGCTAACACAGAAAGTTTACGTGCTCTTACAGATTTATAGGTAAAAAGATCCGGTTCTACTTGTCAATAATCATTATGCATACAGATATATCTTCATCGCAAAATAATATCTCAGTAAAAGAATATAAATGCTATTCAATTTTAAATTGCTTTATGAGGTAAAACCATTAAATCGTCATTCTTTTAAAGACGCAATGGAAATGAGATTCAGTCCTGTCAGTATTGGGAACAGATGCTTTCTTTCTAGTAGTAGTAATTTATAGTTCTTATTGCGTACTTAAACTCTTCGATGTTCATTGTAGTCGTCGTGTGTATAAATGCCTTAAATCTTTCTTTGCATGCAGACTAAGAATGGCAAGGTTATTACGTTAGGAGTCTAACTTAAAACGTGAACATATACCTTTTATGTCAAGCTAGATTTGATTCCCCATGGAATATGGAAGTAATGCGCAAGAAAATAAGAGTTTTTATACCTTTATTCTAACTTCCAAAGATTTGACAGTTTGAAGGAATTATAACATTATTACATGTTACTCTCAAAAGGAGTTAAGTTAATGTTGAAGCACTGATTCTTTTAATCATAACTTATTTGGAAGATAAATTCCAGTTATGCTTATTAAATCGTCGAAAGCTATATGATGTCAACCCTGAGTAGTACTATAAAGCTTAATATTTCTTTTGTCTAAAACTTAATGATTTATACGATCAATACTTAAATACAAAACTAGAGCTAATCTCACAAGATGGGTATCTTAACAAGAATAGGTTCTATGAATCTCCTTTCATAGTTATTAAAAGGCATATCCTTAATGGATTTATAACCATCGAAAGAATAAACATCATGTTAGTATAATAATGGTTAGTAATAATGGCCCCGCCCTTAATGAAGGCATAACTTTTACATTGTTGAATCTTTAGTTAATGATAAGTGGCATAACCCTTGCCACCATTATAATAGTTTGTTGAAACATTATTTTGCAAAGCATAAAAAAAGGGCGCGCCATAATGAAACTATAGTTTAACCTTGATCTAAGTTTTATAAACTTTTATTACATGCCTTCTTTACTTGCATAACGTGCTAGGTCATGTATTGCTTATACCCTTGCTATGTTACAAATGGTTGGTTGAAATGAATACTTGTTTGTAAGCAATGTACTCACCAAAAAAAAGAACGTTATGAATTTATTTTTAACATATTACAAGGCTTAACTATTACCAAGGTTATACTTGTTAAATGAATGTATGCCAAAATGTAAAATGATGGGTCGTATTATTCCATGCCTTTAATGATTATTATAACATAGTTTTTATAGCAATTATTCTTTATTTACCATGCGACGTGCATGCTAGGTTGACAAGGGAGTAAGGACTATGGTGGAACTTCGAAACAACAACAAATGATTGGAATAAAAACTTCTCAACGATTACACATTGGGACTATAGGGATTTACCCACTACATGCAAATAATTTGTAAGTGGACGTGGCAACACCGTAGCCAAGATTTGGGTGATTAGAAGGACTCTCTCGAACCGTAGACTTATTATTTTCCCGTTGTTTTAGGCCTTTGGCCGCTCTGCTACTGCACTTTGACCTCCATGATGTTTCCTGTAATTAGTTGAGTAACAGTCGCCTAACTTGCTCCTGGTCTTTCACCCTTCAAAAACCTGCTTTGGAAACTGAAGGAGGAAAGCCGTAATGGAATACCTCCGCTGCTTCGATTGGACTAGTTTGGAGTCCATGAGTATGTGAAGTCCTTTATCTCTGTGGCTCGGTAGTGAAAGTCGAGGTATTACTTTTCCAGAGTAGCTAGGGCATAGGGTTTGCAACATTTTGTATTTTGTTTGATGAGGGGTTGCGGCCCAAGCATTTACACTTTCTTGGCTAGATGCTTCAACTCTGGGTTGCGGTTGGTAGATACCGTGTTAGTAATCTCCGAATTCCCTGTGGCAGATGAAGTTTGGGCTCCTCCTCGCGTTGGTAGTTGCGCTACTGCTTGTGGGTGGTTATGTTTCCATTAATATTTGAGGTAAGAAGGAATTACTGATAACTTCATTTTTTTCTTGTTTTAATATGTTCCAGCTTATACATAACAAGATATTAACAGTTTTATTGTTTGATGTTACACAGGTGTCAACCTGTCGTCTTGCGTGGTTGGTGCAGGGATGGAACAAGCGTTGCTCATGGGTAAGCCTTGGATACCCCATGGTTGTTCATCCTTGTTCGGTCCCTTACGGGACATTTGACGGTTGGTCATCGTGGCCTGCAAACCCTCGTGGTTTTGGTTTACTTGGTTTTACTTTGTTCATTGTTTCTGTTAAGAAAGGCCCTTGCTTTATGCGGGGCTTCTGGCTTAGGCCGTGACTGTAAATTTTGATTTTTGATCTGTTTACTTGTGTATATATGTAAAAATTATAGAAGGATGGTAAAGCCTTACTCTGTTAATTTTGTTTGAAGCCGAGAGGCGTTAGAAGAGCTTATATTCTTTGGTTTTACATCTCTATTGTAATTTTTGAGATATTAGGGTTTTACCCTAACTTGGTGATATGAAAAGTATTTACTGTTTCTTTAAATTATCTTGGATTTACAAAGAAATACTGTAATTTATTTGGTTAATACTTATATGTTGTTATGGATGGTTGAGCTCAATGAGTCGAGCATGTTTATAGTCCGTTAAATTATTTACTGTCAGTTATGGCATTTGAATTTTACCCTACAATATTATTTAAATGTTACCTGTTAGGATATTTGTACATTATCTTTGATTCACTCCATTCTAAATAAAGTTTTTAAATATTGTTCTATAATTGTTAATCTTCATAAATTAAGTAATTTAATGTTCTTAATGTTTTACTTATGTAACTGTTAGTTACATCTTTTTAAGTACATAAATTATATTAGTATTTGTTATAAAGAAATAAGAATATTATTTTATTTATATACCAATGTTGTTCCTATAATTAGATGCATTATTTTGTACTTAGTCTATTATAGGTGTATAATAAGAAAGTATTTTGTTATTTAAATTTCTTATGCTTCCTATATTGATTAATTTATAAGAAGTTCTTTCTGTATTTTATATTACCCTATTTATGATATAGCGTTAGTATTTATAAAATAAAAGGAATAATAAACTAACTAGATGTATATTTATAATTTATTCTAAATTTATCTATTTTTACTCACAGTTTGATTTCTGTAAAAACCATAGTTATTTAACCTATACAGGAAAGAAATAAACTGTAGAGTTTGAAAGGTATTTTATTTAACCTAACACTACACATTTAACTATTTTATTCTTCCTTTTGATTCCAAAATAAATGTAAAGATTACTAAGATGACTGTTGTATAGAGAACTGTTTTTATCTACCAAAACATATTACTGTTAATATAGTAATATAGCTTCTTTTCCTTTTACTAGTAATATGACATTCACAGTCTAGGTCTAACCCTACTCCTTGTACAGAATACTATTTCTTCTGATAAAAAATAAAAGTAAACATTCTCTTAATCAATCCAACATCTTATTTTAATTTTACATTATACTGTCTTCATTTATATATACCACCTATGCTACAGTACGATCTGGATTACTCCAGATGGGAAAAAACACAGGTAGGATTTGTTTCTCATTAAGAATAAATTCATCACTAAACAAGTTAAGATATTCTATTCTCTAAGTTTTTACACCATAGGCTACAACTACATCATTCAATCACACACAAATAATAACGCATAAATTAATAAATAGCAAAACCTGTTCTTAAAGCTTGGTCGACAAATTTGCCGACCAAGCCTGCTTGACTTTTTTACTGATCTTGAGCCACCTTCAAATTTCCCTGCACTTGCTTCACAATTTCCTCCATTTCTTTCAACAACTCTTGTCCTAACACCAATCTATCTACTGGATTATTCGAAGAGATATGAGTGTTGCATTTACGTCCATATAAAATTTCAAATGGACTAAATTTAGCTGATCACTGATAGTTATTATTATATGCAAACTCTGATAGATGTAAATAACCCTCCCACTTATCTGGCTGATCTTTCACATACATTCTCAATAAATCCTCCAGTACCTGATTTACTCTTTCAGTTTGTCCATCTGTTTGAGGATGGAAGGAAGTACTGAAATTCAATGTTTTATTTAATCCTTTAAACAAGGACTTCCAAAAGTTTCCTGTAAACTTAGGATCTTTGTTTGAGATTATAACTTTTGGTACTCCATGTAGCCGAAAAATCTACTTTAAGAAGATATTAGCTATATTGGCATCCTTGTAAGTAGTTTTAACAGGAATAAAATGTGCTGCCTTTCTTAACTTATCAACCACTACCATAATAGAGTCATTTTGATTCTGATTTCTGGGCAGTCCAGTAATAAAATCTACGCTAATCACTTCCCATTTCCAGCTAGGAATAGGTAGAGGTTGTAGCAAACCAGCTAGGTGTTGGTGTTCGGTTTTTACGTGTTGACATTCTAAACACCTTGCAATGTATTCAGCTACTTCAGTTTTCATATTTGGCCAAAAATATTCTTTTCTTAGCATGGTTATAGTCTTCTGATAACCTGGGTGTCCTGAATATGGTGTTTTATGGACTTCATCCAAAATTAACAACTTAACCTTATGCACATTAGGTACATACAGTTTATCCTTAAATAATAAAAATTCATTTTCATTTAAACTATAACCTTTTATTAACCTTTCTGTAGGTTCTTCCTTAGCTGTAATTTGCAATTTCTGATAAATTTCATCTTGTTTTACCCCTTCTTTAAGCTGTTCATTTAAATCTGAAGATTAAGTGCTGATTGCTGCTGTAAAGTTCATCTTAGCATTTCTGCTTAATTCATTAGCTACCTTATTCTCCTTACCCTTTATATGCTGGATTTCAAAGTCATACTCTCTTAAGAAAGATAACCACCTAGATTTTCTAGCATTTAAGTTATGTTGATCTAGAATATATTTCAGTCCTTTATTATCAGTCATTAAAATAAATTTTCTGCCAGTTAAATGATGTCGCCACATTTTTAAGGCATGTATTATAGCTGCGAGTTCTAGATCATAAGTTGAGTAATTCTTTTCGTGGATTTTTAACTTTCTAGACTCATAGGCAATGACATGCCCTTCTTGAGTCAGAACACCACATAAGCCATCATTACAGGCATCCGTGCATACTACGAAGTCTTTATTAGGATATGCTATTCTTAGAATAGGTGCACTAGTCAATAAGGTTTTTAATTTCTTAAAACTTTCTTTACATTTCAGGTTCCAGTCAAATTTATTTCCTTTCTTTTGTAAGGAATTTATCGGATTTGCTATCCTTGAAAAGCCTTCAACGAGTCTCCGGTAATAACCGGTAATTCCCATGAACGATCTAACATCCGTTACATCTTTAGGAACTGGCCAATCTTCAATTTCCCATATCTTTTCAGGATCTACTGAAATTCCTTCCTTAGTTACTACGTGACCTAAGTACTGAATTTCATCCTTAAAGAAGTCACACTTACTAAACTTCGTGAAGAGTTGATTTTCTTGCAACTCTTGTAAAACTATTTTTAGGTGTTCTTTATGTTCTTCTTCCATTTTAGAGTAAATTAGGATGTTGTCGATAAACACAGCCACAAACTTATCCAAATACTTATGCATTATATTGCTCATTAAGCACATAAAGATAGATGGGGTGTTAGTAAGCCCGAATGGAATTACGACAAACTCGTAGTGTCCATACCTTGTTCTAAAGGATATCTTAAAGATATCTTCATCTTTAGTTCTTACTTGATGATATCCTGACCTCAAATCTATCTTTGAAAACACCATGGCTCCACATAGTTGATCAAACAGATCATCCATGTGAGGCAACGGATACCTATTTTTAATAGTCATCTTGTTTAGCTGACGGTAGTCTATGCATAATCGCATGGTTCCATCTTTCTTTTTAACAAAGATGACCAGTGCTCCCCAAGGAGACACACTAGGTCGAATGTACCTTTTATTAATTAAATCTTTTAGTTGTGATTTTAACTTAGTAAGTTCTAATATGTTCATTCGATAAGGGGCCTTTGAACTAGGTACCGCACCTGGTACCAGTTCAATGGTGAAATCCAATTCCCTCTTTGGAGGTAATCCTAGAATTTCTTCTGGGAATACATCAGTATATTCTTTTAAAATAGGAATACTTTTGATTTTTAACTTATCTGTTTTAGTTTTACCTTCCTCATCTGTAATAGTTACTGCATAGGCTTTACATCATTTTCTAATAGCTCTTTTAAGTTGTAAAGCAGAAATATACCTTATTATAGTTTTTCTAGGAATACCCTTAACCTTTACTAGTTGTTCATCACTATTTAAGCACGTGAAAGTTTTATTGTAACAATTTAAAATTACCTTATGCTGTTCTAACTGGTCCATGCCAATCAGCAAATCATATGAGCCAAGTGGCAAAACAATAAGCTTAACTACAGTTTCAAATTCATCCATAAGTAAAGTCACAAAACAAGTTACTTTTATTTTTGCCCTAGTGGCTAATTGAACTAACCAAGGATTCTCAAACTTATCGACAGTCAACTTACATTTTTCCACTATCTGAGGTGCAATATAACTGAGACTAGCTCCTGGGTCAATTAAAATGGTTATAGGGGTTTGTTTAATCATACCTTCTACTTCCACCATGGAAGTCTGATAGTCAGCTTGGCGGTTCTCCAAAGCCATGTTAATTCTGGGTATGCTCCTTGCTAGTTCCCCAAATGTCATCTCCTCCTGTACAGTATGAATATTGCTAGCAGTCTTTTTCCAATTTGGACAGACAGAGGCATAGTGCGGGCCATTACATTCCTAGCACTTAATAGGCTCTTTACGTTCAAAACTCTTGGTACAAATTTCCATGGTTATTTGCAACTTCCTTGCCCTTAAAATTATTCGAATTGTTGGAAGTACCATTCCTATTTCCCTGAAAATTCTTGTTGTTAGAATAATTTTTGGTCATATTATTCTTGAAATTCCTATGAGGTACAAATTCATTCTTCTTAAATTCAGGCTGATTGTTATTTTTCTTAGCCTTCCAGTTGGCCAAGCCTTCTTTCTTTCGGTTCTGCTCAAAACAAAAATTAGCCTTCCTCATAGCTTCTTCCAAAGTCTTCGGGTTATCATATTCAATTCTGTCTTTGATATGATACGGTAGACAGCTAAGAAATTTCTATACTTTAGGTTTCTCGTCTACTAGGTAGGGTACATACCTAAGTAAACTTAAGAATTTTCTATTCAAATCCTTCATTGTCATTGAACCTAACTTCAATTCATAAAAATATTTAGCTCTTTCCTCATAATACTGTTCAGACAGAAATTTCTTTTTGAAATACCTTTTGAAGGTACTCCAATTAAATTCTTTCTCTCTTATACCCTTGACTCTCTTCAGGTCTTGTCACCATATGTCATCTTTTCCTGAGAGGTTATATATTGCCATCCTTGCCTTTAACTTATTAGAATAATTATATATATTAAAATACTTCTTCATCCTGGATAACCAGGACTCTACTTCCTCCCCCTTCTCAGTCTCTCCATTAAAAGTTGGGGGCTTTATCTTTTTGAACTCCCCTGAAATTTCCTCGTATGGTTTTTATTTCTTCTTTCTGTCAAACAAATCATCTTCACTACTGTCACTAGTAGTATGGTAACTTTGTCATTCACCAAACCCTTCAGATGATGAACTCTTTTCAGTTTTTTCAAGCTTCATCTTTTTGGATTTTCTTTGATGACTAACATCCTCAGATTCTAATCTTCTAGTCCTTCCTTCGGTTTGGAACTTTTCTGTTAAAATTTGGTTCAATTCTTCCTGAGCCTTTCAGATCCTTTCATTCTTCGTCTTTACTAACTCCATTTCAGCTTTTAAATCTTTTACAATTTGTAATAGCTCTGAGGAGTTAGCAGTCACACCTTCTAATATAGGTTCTCTGGGAAAATTTCTTGTTTTTGTATTTGGAGACTCCTCCTGTACATACTCTCCCATCTTTTCCATACCTTCCTGTTAAACTTCAGAAAAAGGAAATTTTATTTTCTTAACATAGACCAAAATATATGTTAGCATATTATTTTTAATTTACTGTTCTATGAAAGCTAGTTGGGCTGCAACAAGGCCTAATGTTTGAACCTTATGCTCTGATACCACATGTCAAATGCCAAAATTTCTGAAAAATTTAAAATTTTGAAAATACAGATAATTTTCATTAATGCAGTCAACTAATTGTTATAATTAGTTATATGTTAATGATTTTGTAAACTGAAGTATCTACTTGATTATGTTTATCTTATAGAATAATTCTTTTTCAGTTTAATGACTTGTTTTTCTTTGCGAGCACAAGGTGGAACTGTCTTGGTGTTCTGGGGCTTACTTAGCTTTGAGCTAATGCAGAAACTTTACCTACTCTTACAGATTTACAGGTAAGAAGATCCGGTGCTACTTGTCAATAATCATTACGCATACAGATATATGTTCATCGTAAAATAATAGCTCAGTAAAAGAATATAAATGCTATTCAATTTCAAAATGCTTTATGAGGTAAAACCATTAAATCGTCATTCTTTTAAAGACACTATGTAAACGAGATTCAGCCCTATCAGTATTGGGAACAACTGCTTTCTTTCTATTAGTTGTAATTTATAGTTCTTATTGCGTACTTAAACTCTTTGATGTTTATCATAGTCATCGTGTGTATAAATGCCTTAAATCTTTCTTTGAATGCAGACTAAGAATGGCAGGGTTATTACGTTAGGATTCTAACTTAAAATGTGAACATATACCTTTTATGTCAAGCTAGATTTGATTCCCCATGGAATATGGAAGTAATGCGCAAGAAAATAAGAGTTTTTATACCTTTATTCTAACTTCCAAAGCTTTGACAGTTTGAAGGAATTATAACATTATTACATGCTACTCTCAAAAGGAGTTAAGTTAATGTTGTAGCACTGATTCTTTTACTCGTAAATTATTTGGAAGATAAAGTCCATTTATGGTTATTAAATCGTCAAAAGATATATGATGTCAACCATGAGTAATACTATAAAGCTTAATATTTCTTTTGTCTACAACTTAATGATTTATACGATCAATACTTAAATACAAACCTAGAGCTAATCTCACAAGATGGGTATCTTAACAAGAATAGGTTCTATGAATTTCCTTTGATAGTTATTAAAAGGCATATCCTTAATGGATTTATAACCATCGAAAGAATAAACATCATGTTAGTATAATACTGGTTAGTAATAATGGCCCCACCCTTGATGAAGGCATAACTTTTACATTGCTGAATCTTTAGTTAATGATAAGTGGCATAACCCTTGCCACCATTATAATAGTTTGTTGAAAGATTATTTTGCAAAGCATAAAAAAAAGGGTGCCCCATAATGAAACTATATTTTAACCTTGATCTAATTTTTATAAACTTTTATTACATGCCTCCTTTACTTGCATAACATGCTAGGTCATGTATTGCTTATACCCTTGCTATGTTACAAATGGTTGGTTGAAATGAATACTTGTTTGTAAGCAATGTACTCACCAAAAAAAAGAATGTTATGAATTTATTTTTAACATATTACAAGGCTTAACTATTACCAAGTTTATAATTGTTAAATGAATGTATGCCAAAATGTAAAATGATGGGTCGTATTATTCCACACCTTTAATGATTATTATAACATAGTTTTTATAGCAATTATTCTTTATTTACCATGCGACGTGCATGCTAGGTTGACAAGGGAGTAAGGACTATGATGGAACTTCGAAACAACAACAAATGATTGGAATAAAAACTTGTCAACGATTACACACCGGGACTATAGGGATTTACCCACTACATGCAAATAATTTGTAAGTGGACGTGGCAAAACCGTAGCCAAGAGTTGGGTGATTAAAAAGACTCTCTCGAACCCTAGACTTATTATTTTCCCATTGTTTTTGACCTTCGGCCGCTCTGCTACTACACTTTGACCTCCATGCTGTTTCCTGCAACTAGTTGTGTAATAGTCGCCTAACTTGCGCCTGGTCTTTCACCCTTCGAAAACCTGCTTTGGAAACTTAAGGAGGAAAGCTGTAATGGAATACCTTCGCTTCTTAGACTGGACTGGTTGCTTTCCTCCAGGGTTTTAACTTCCACCGCTTGCTTATTTTGGAGTCCATGAGTCTGTAAAGTCCTTTATCTCTGTGGCTTAGTAGTGAAAGTCGAGGTCTTACTTTTCCAAAGTACCTGGGGCATAGGGTTTTGCAGCATTTTGTATTTTGTTTGATGAGCCGTTGCGGCCCAAGAATTTACACTTGCTTGGCCAGATGATTCAACTCTCAGTCGCCATTGGTAGATACTGTGTTAGTAATCTCCGACTTCCCTGTGGCAGATGAAGGTT
The DNA here is from genome assembly GCA_001517045.1 of Pseudotsuga menziesii. Lineage (NCBI taxonomy): Eukaryota > Viridiplantae > Streptophyta > Pinopsida > Pinales > Pinaceae > Pseudotsuga > Pseudotsuga menziesii. Next base: position 417,272 of record LPNX010031273.1, on the reverse strand, counting down.
TGGCTCCTCCTCGCATTGGTAGCTGCGCTGCTATTTTTGGGTGGTTATGTTTCCATTAAGATTTGAGGTAAGAAGCAATTATTGATAACTTCATTTTTTTCTTGTTTTAATATGTTCCAGCTTATACACAACAAGATATTAACAATTTTATTCTTTGATGTTACACAGGTGTCGACCTGTCCTCTTGCGTGGTTGGTGCAAGGCTGGAACAAGCATTGCTCAAGGGTAAGCCTTGGATACCCCATGGTTGTTCATCCTTTTTCGGTCCCTTAAGGGACATTTGATGGTTGGTCGTCGTGGCCTGCAAACCCTCGTGGTTTTGGTTTACTTGGGTTTACTTTGTTCAGTGTTTCTGTTAAGAAAGGCCCTTGCTTTATGCGAGGCTTCCGGCTTAGGCCATGACTGTAAATTTTGATTTTTGATCTGTTTACTTGTGTATATATTTAAAAATGATAGAAGGTTGGTAAATCCTTACTCTGTTAATTTTGTTTGAAGCCGAGAGGCATTAGAAGAGCTTATATTATTTGGTTGTACATCTTTGTTGTAATTTTTGAGATATTAGGGTTTTACCCTAACTTGTTAGAAGAGCTTATATTATTTGGTTGTACATCTTTGTTGTAATTTTTGAGATATTAGGGTTTTACCCTAACTTGGTGATATGAAAAGTATTTACTGTTTCTTTAAATTATCTTGGATTTACAAAGAAATACTGTAATTTATTTGGTTAGTACTTATATGTTGTTATGGATGGTTGAGCTCGATGAGTCGAGCATGTTTATACTTGGTTAAATTATTTAATGTCAGTTATGGCATTTGAATTTTACCCTGCAATATTATTTAAATGTTACCTGCTAGGATATCTGTACATTATCTTTGATTAACTGCATTCTAAATAAAGTTTTTAAATATTGTTCTATAATTGTTAATCTTTAGAAATTAAGTAATTTAATGTTCTTAATGGTGTACTTATGTAACTGTTAGTTACATCTTTTTAAGTACAGAAATTATATTTACTTAGTATTTATTATAAATAAATAAGAATATTATTTTATTTATATACCAATGATGTTCCTATAATTAGATGCATTATTTTGTACTTAGTCTATTATAGGTGTATAATAAGAAAGTATTTTATTATTTAAATTTCTTATGCTTCCTATATTGAATAATTTATAAGAAGTTATTTTTGTATTTTATATTACCCTATTTATGATATAGTGTTAGTATTTATAAAATAAAAGGAATAATAAACTAACTAGATGTATCTTTATAATTTATTCCAAATTTATCTATTTTTACTCAGTTTGATTTCTGTAAAAACCATAGTTATTTAACCTTTACAAGAAAGAAATGAAATATAGAGTTTGAAAGGTATTTTATTTAACCTAACACTACACATTTAACTATTTTATTCTTCCTTTTGATTCCAAAATAAATGTAAAGATTACTAAGATGAATGTTGTATAGAGAACTATTTTTATCTACCAAAACATATTACTGTTAATATAGTAATATAGCTTTTTTTCCTTTTACTAGTAATACGAAATTCACAGTCTAGGTCTAACCCTACTCCTTGTACAGAATACTATTTCTTTTGATAACAAATAAAAGTAAACATTCTCTTAATCAATCCAACATCTTATTTTAAATTTACATTATACTATCTTCATTTATATATACCACCTGTGCTAGAGTACGATCTGGATTACTCTAGATGGGGAAAAACATAGGTAGAATTTGTTTCTCATTAAGAATAAATTCATCACTAAACAAGCTAAAATATTCTATTCTCTAAGTTTTTACACCATAGGCTACAACTGCATCATTCAATCACACACAAATAATAATACAAAAATTAATAAATAGTAGAACCTATTCTTAAAGCTTGGTCGACAACAGCAATGAGAGGCCATTCCTCCTTACCATCTCCTACAGAGCGCTCAAACAGCGGCTCCTTAGGACCCCCGATCTTGCTCTAGTCTCCCTGGCTAGAACTAGGTGTAGCAAATAATGAAGTACTAGTCTTGAGACTCAATACAAGTCCTGAACTTGTCAGTCAAATCTCTCAGCTAGAAAACTGTATGAGATCAAGTTACTGCAGTTTATCTCTGAAACACCTTGCTTACAGTTTCCCTTTTTCCCCAATAAATTCCTTGAAGTGCATTCCTCCTGAATGATTCTTCTCCTAGAAAATATATGAGCAGCCTTAGCTCTCTACATTGGGTACTTTTAAAAGATTGCCTAGGTCTTTTTGGGTTAGTTGTCATTAATTGAGCCACCTGCTATGATCCCACTTTCTTGGGGGATCATGATCCCAAATGTAGGGAAGTTACCACCTGCAACATAGGAAGTGTTTGAGGATGTTGCCACTTGTATTTTGCTCTCCACCTAGTTCCTTCCACCAATTTGACCAATAACACTCTCATTAATAGCTCTCCCAAGCTATTGTCTCCACTTTTTATTTATTAAAAATAAAATATTCAGAATTACATTCCACATTTTTTGACTCTGCTGAGTCATCAGTTTCAACTTAGCATTAATTTTGGAGTCATCAGTTACAGATTAAAACTTTGGAGGACCTCCACAAGACCATTAGTTTATCATAGGGGGATAAGCAAGCAAGGCATGCCCTTTTGAAAGCTCTGGCTAAGAAATTGAAGTGCAAATAGTTTTCTTCATCAAAGTCGAAGGCCACTGCTGACGCAACTCTTCCTCCTTCCTAATATTATCTTTCATTCTCTGACCAGTGGGACCTGGCATTCTTCCGGTTTTGGGAGAATGTTGGTCCCCATTTTTCACCATTTTGGGTTAAATACTTTACATATTAATGCATGTTTTGTTACCTTTTGACATCTTTTGCACCATGCAACTCACCATTCAACCCTCAAGTATGAATGAATTTGGGGTTTATGAAAATTTTATTTATTATTATCATTTCATGGTTTGAATGATTAAAATTGACATGATATGAAGCGCATTCGATATATTAATTCATGTGTATAATTTTTTGTAGGTTATATGGTATTTTAGACAAGATAACAAATACACACGTTCAGCTAGATATATGGAGTACATATCCAACTTGTTGTCTAGATCACTAAACATACCGTGCATCATTGGTAGTAGATTTCTGTGTGTGAAAGGCATGTAAGGGCCATGAGTTGTTGTTACTATGTGCCAGCATCTTAGCATCAACCTTATTTTGGAATAGTGCCCATCTAATGGCTCTGTGTGACACCTTGATATCAGCTCTGATTAAGACAAAATTCATATGCCACATCATGCACCAGAAGGAACCAGATATGCAAAGAAGATAGAACTGCCATTTGTTAGTTGTCAATGTAATTATTTTTTATAATGACTACCTTATCGTAAAGAGAATTTGACCACTAAAGGGTCCACTTTCTCTCTTTCTATCAAACAATGTATATACATGCATTGTTATGCGATTTAAAGACGAGTCTTTTTATTTGATATATGATCAGTTAAGTCTGAAAAATCTGTAATGCTACCATTTTGATTTAATGAAAGTTATATTGTGCTATGTATGATCATGTTTCATTGATAAGGCATCACTCTGTTTGTTGGGAGGGCCCCCCGACAATAGAGTTTTACATCTTTTTGTATGTTCTGTTATTTCTTTTCTTTGTAACTAGTATAATTTTGCTTATAAGTTGTTTCTGTATTTTTGTTCCTATAAGCATTTATGTTTTCTGTAGCATATATTTCAGTTTAATATTATGTTGATTATGTAGGTTTCTTTTGTCTTTTAGCAACCAGTTGCACCTAGAATAGCTTCCAAATTCTTCTGCAAAGTCTTTATATTTCATTGTTTGATTTCTAAATTAAATGCCTTTGATTAAATCATAGTAAATTTAGTTTTATTTATTTCAGTTTTTGTCATGAATTTGCTTAAGAGTATTTCAGTCTATTCAATGATGTAATTTCCTTTTCAATTTATGAAATTAGCATAGGTTATATTGTTACAGAATTCAATAATCAAGTAGATTTACTTCTTGACTTTACATATATATGAGGCAGTTGCCTTCAATAAATCATTTAGATTCACTTTTTCCATGAATTTTTAGCATTTTCTTCAAATAGAGTGTCATTCAGATAGCCTATCCCACCACTTATACATACCTTCATTTCCACCTGTTATCTAGTCGCTCATTCATCCCTGTGTGTCTTTAATATGTTTTGAGCTTATCTTCTTAGTTTTTTTATTCTGTCTTGATAGTAATGGTTATATAATGATTGTATTTTCTCTTAATACCTTTATATGAGATTGTTTAGACTCCCTATTAAACCTTATTTCTCTTTCTTCTTTCTTTTTACCTTATGTCTAGGAATTATGTCATGTAGTTTAACTCATTGTATTGATTTGTAATTGAACCTATGATTTAAGTTGTTCCTTTCTATATGTGGTATAAGTTACATGTAGTATCATTGCTCATATTAATACAATTCATCTTCTTAATCACATCATTATTAAAAGAATCCATAAAATAGAATTTAGATCACCTTTATGAATTTTATGTTCGTTCATAAATCATGTCTACCTTCTTATAGTATTTTGTAAATAGGAGTTATTTGCTTATAAACAATCACGCTTACTATTTCTTGTAACTGGACATTTCTTAGTTTACACATTTTGTGGAGATCAAACTAGACTTAATCCCATTTAGCTTTTACACTTCTCTTGAGAGCCATTTTGATACCTCTCATGCTCCAGTTCCCATTACAGTAAATGCTTACCCTCAAAATAAAGAAGGAGAGTGGAATTAAGATGATTTAGTTTAATTTATGTACGTTAGTTACTATATGTATAATTTTTCAAAATTAGCATATTTAGTTGTTGTAAATCCTTCTTGATGTAGTCATTCTCTCAAGTAAAATCAATCTCTCTAGATATAATAATTTATTGTCATAACACTGTTTATATCCGGACATTTATAGATAATTTGATACCACTTTGATAAGTTGAATTTTATAGAGTGTTGACTCAGTTTTTCATTTTGAAAGATCTTTTGATCTTTTGTTCGTTAAATTATTACCATGATACTCTCTACCTTCACATATATTTTGTAGAAACTCTAAGCCTACTAACCCTCATCGATAATTAAATATTAGGTAAATTATTCAAGACAATATTTTTCCCAACAATCATATGAGAGGGTGTTAATATCCAACTAGCCAAGGCCACGTATTTACTACAATCAGCCTTATGTGAACCAAACATTTTAGGGAGCATAGAACCAAATGGCACAACCTAGGCTCCCTTTCTTAGCTACGTTGAATTTTCTTGACCTTTCAAAGTTGACCAATGATACAGTATCTCATGATACGATGTCGAAGGTTGTTCCCGCCAAGCTTTCTTTGGATATCCTAAATTTTTAAGGTAAGAGTGGTGAGGACCCTATAGATAATGTGACTACTTTCCACCTCTGGTGCTCTTCGAACTCATTGAACCATGACTCTGTTTATCTACAATTGTTTCAATGCACCCTCATGGGTCCTACCAAAAAATGGTATAAAGAGTTGCTTGGGGGCAAATATTGAACGTTTAATGACTTAGCCATGAAATTTCTTAACAACTTTTAGCTACCGGTACGTTACGATGCCGACATCAAGCTCTTGTCAACTTTTCAACAAGATAAATCGAGGTATATTTTTTATCATAAAGCCATGAATTCCAACATTCCACTCGAGTTTTTTTTGGAATGGCTCCTCAAATATTTGTTTCCTTACATCACGAAGGACGTTTTGACATCCAGATTAATGGATGAGGAGCAGTATATATTTAGATATTAGTAGTTAGACTTGATTTATGCTCAGTCTGGGATCCTTTATGATATTATCCCTAACGCACTGCAGTCAAACATTGAACCTATGTTTAAGCCTTGGACACATGCCAATGGTATTGTTGGCTCCGTGAGTACCAAATTCATAGAATAGATTTTGAATCAAATTCAATTTTTTTTTATTAATCAGTCTGTGACCGGACATGCCACAATTTTTTCCAATCCTTCCCAATCAGTGGATGTTCTCTTGGTACATTCGTCAGACCAGAAGGGTAAGCAGTAACCCGAAAGGGATAAAAGGAAGGGAAGAAATAATAGGAGGGGTGGGAATAGGGAGGAGAACCATAATGATGAAAATAATGGTGATAATACTAGGGGTGACAATAAACCCAAGAAGAAGGTTAAATTCCCTTGCAATCTTTCTAGGGGAGACCATCTCACATACTTGTATGATTGTATTGAGGACACCTTAAATTTCATTGCACATAGCCCAGTTGTGTTGACTAACCCTTTACTAAATACTCAACATATGGCTTCAAGTAATGTGGAAACCAGAAGCACTTCTAGTGGGAATCAAAACCCACTGAATACAGGAGGTGGCCATGGTTGTATCAACATGATGTCAACATATAATTTTGCGGTTTGAGCTAAATATTATGGTTCATCACAACCCAAATTGGGTAAAGAGTGTGAACCTCTTGAGAGTCCTTTTAATATTTACAATCTTGAATCTATACCTGATATACCTAAGGGAGTCCTAAAGCACTCTCGGAACAATCCTAATGCTTGACATGCACAACATTATTCTATTCTTGAGGAATTGGGTCAGACTCCTTGTGTGATGTTATATCTTGAAGTGCTTCAGAATTTTCCTTTGTAGAGGAGAGCATTATTGACTTCTCTTGAGGTGTTTGATGTTAATCCTTCCACGATAGTTAGAATTGAAACTGATAAGCTCTAGCCTCACTTGCCTTACCATGTGGCTTTCTTACTCCATGTGGAGTGTCTAAATAATAGGATCAAATGCATAATCATTGATAAAGGTGTTGAATCCTCTGTGATGTATCTAGATTCTTGGAAATCCCTTGACTCACCCATGTTGTCGAAATATATGACCATGTTGAATTTGTTTGATGAGCATTCCTTTCAGCCAGATGGAATCCTTCCCTCTATTCAAGTACAGCTGAGAGGGAATACTGTGTCGATCGAGGTTGAGGTGGTTGATGCGACCCTTGACTACAATATTTTACTAGGAAAAAAATGGATTTATTCTATGAAGGCAGTCATGTATTATATTTTCCATGTCATTTGATTCCATTTTGAGGACCAAATTGTCACGATTTATCAAATGTCATTCAATAATTCCGGTTTGACTACATCGTCAGTATCCACCTTCCCCACTATTAATAATTCTCGGCCGACAACTAAGAATGTTGGTGTTGGAATGGATAAGTTTTTGGTGGTATCTTTCAATATTTTAGCAGCAATCCTAGATATTGGCTCCACTCTTGGTAGTTCTTTGTCATCGTTGAGTTCGGTCCCATTTTGCATGACATATTTGGATGAACCTTGGAATCTCCCTTCTTTGAAAACTTTGGATGACGACCCTAGACCTACCAAGACAGAAATTCCACTGTCTACAAAAAAGGTTTCTTATCAAGCTATTCTTGATCCCATTTTATACCCTAGTCCTTCCTCCTCACAGATGGAAGAGGAGGATCCATTTTTACTTCCTTCCTATTCACAGATGAAAGAGGAGGATCCATTTTTACTTCTTGCATTGGTGGTTTCTTCATCACACTCACATGATTTCCTTGATGGTGTTTTTCCTTTATATGAAAATATTCTTGAGTCCGTGTATGGTCCTGAGTGACCTTCAGAGTATTTTCACAATCGTTCTTACTTCCTCCCAGAGCTCAAACAGATTGGGCATGACGACATTAAAACGATCCTTAGTGAGAATATTGTTTGTCCTGTGGTCCCATTAGGAACTCATGGTGTATATGCTAAAGAGAACATGTTGCATTAGAGGAACTTTGAGATCTAAAATGGGCCTCCTAAGGAAAATGATAAAATAATAATTAAAATAATAGTTATTAATTTTGGAGGAAGAATGAAAAAAACTACTTTTTGTTCGTATTTTTGACATATCTCCTTGTGTTTTTACTCAAATTTCAAGTGGGAGAGCTTGTTGGATGAAGAATTTAATTCCACATCCAACAAGTACCCACACTCATGCTTTTGACAGACCCTGCTACCACAAAAACAAGATATTCCTAAAAAAGCGTGATGATGACATCATCATCATGCTTTTTCAGGTATTTCTTATTTTTGGGGTAGAGGGGTTTGTCAAAATTATGTAGTGTGGGTACTTGTTGGGTGTGGAATTAAATTCCTCATCCAACGGTATCTCCCGCTTGATATTTGAGTAAAAACACAAGGAGATATGTCGAAAATACAAACAAAAAAAGTAGTTTTCTTTTATGACAAATATGTCAATTCAACCATTATGGTTGACTCATTTTATTGAAATTCTATTGGTTCTTGAATTCCAACTCACAAAATTTATTGTTGGCATGTTTTCTTATAAGGCCCATTTTAGACCCCAAATTTTCTCTAATGAATCTATCACCTACAATTCGCATCAACCTTTCTTGGATTCCTGGTAAGATCGAGAATGTTTACATTGGGGTAGATTGTTCTCCTAATGAAATTAAGATATACACCAAGATTTTTAAATAATTTCGAGATGTTTTTTCTTGGTAGTATGACAAGATGTCGGGAATAGACCCTTGTATTATTGAGCATTATATTAAAATGTATCCTAATGCTAAACCTATTTGACAGTGCTTACATGAGATAAACCCTCATAATGATCCTACCATTAAGGATGAGATAGAATCATTACTAAAAAATGGATTTATCTATCAAGTTCTCTTGAACGAATGGGTATCCAATCCCATTTCGATGGATAAGAAGAAGCAAACCATCGTTGTGTGCATAGACTTCAGATACCTGGATAAAGATTGTCCGAAAGGTAATTTCCCCACACCATTCATAGACCCGATTTTGGATGAGTGTGTTGGGAGCGAGGTATTCTCATTTATGGATGGTTTTTCTGGGTATAATAAAATCCATATTAATCCTAAGGACCAACACAAGACTTATTTGATATTTCCTTAGGGTCCATTTGCATAACGAAAGATTCCCTTCATCCTTAAAAATGTCGAAGATACCTTTCAGGGAGACATGACATTTGATTTCCATTACCTTAAGCGTATCATTGAAGTTTATTTGGATGATTTATCTACTCACACTTGGTTGAGAGTGGATCATCTAGATCATTTTTGCTTGGTTTTTGAAAGATGTCATCATTATCAAATCTAGTTAAACACTAAAAAGTTCATCTTTTATGTGAAAGTAAGTCATTTATTAGGGTTTATCATATGAAAGGAAGGGATTAGGGTCGATCCTTTTAAGGTTGATGAAATACTTCGATTTTATACCCCATGCATGATTAGACATCTTCAAAATCTCCAAGGGATGGATAACTTCTTATGGTGATTTGTCGTCAATTTGTCCAATTTGACCAGGGGTTTTATGCTCCTTTTGAAGAATGATACTCCATTTATATGGGATGAGAAATCCCAATAGTCCTTCGATGCAATTAACAAATCCTTGGGATCATCCCCTGTGCTTATTCCACCTCACCATAGTCGTAATTTCCTATTATATGTGGTCGTGTTTCAAGAGACGATTGGGATGGTTCTTGTTCAAGAGGACGACCAGCTTTAGGAGAACATTATATACTATCTTAGTATGAATCTCATTGATGCAAAAATTCGATATAGTCACATAGAGAATCTATCCTTGGCAATTGTTCATGTAGTACAATAGTTGAGACATTATATCACTATAACAAAAAGCTATGATTAACGTCTCTTTTAGCTTCCTTTTTAGTGTGCAGTATCACTTTTAGTGTAATTTTCATAATTTTTGGGACAAAATGGATGCTTTTCCACGGGATGGCACTTTTAATGGCGTTATTTGCGTCCCTTTTTAAAAGTTGGCACTGTTTTGGACGCTAATTAGCATCCCAATTAGTGTCCCACTTAGCATCCTTATTAGCATCCCAATTAGCATCCCAATTATCATCCCAATCAACATCCCAATTAGCATCCCTTTTTCAAATTTGGCACTATTTTGGATGCTAATTAGTAACCCAATTAATGTCTCAATTAGCGTCCTAATTAGCATCCCCATTAGAATCCCAATTATTGTTCCAATTAGCATCCCAATTAGCGTCCCTTTTTATAATTTGGTGTTATTTTGGATGCTAAATAACATACCAATTAATGTCCCAATTGGCATCCCAATTAGCATCCCATTTAGCATCCCAATTAGCATCCCAATTAGCGTCCCAATTATCATCCCTTTTTAAAAGTTGGCTCTATTTTGGACAATAATTAAAATCCCAATTAATTTCCCAATTAGCATCCCAATTGAAATCCCAATTAGTGTCCCAATTATCATCCCAATTACCACCCCAATTAACGTCCCAATTAGCATATACAAAATCATCCCATATAACACCAAGAATAGCCTCCCAAAAAATGTCCTGAATAACATAGCACCATATATTAATCCAGGGTTAGCGACAGGAATTACGGCGTGAATTTTGGCAAAAAAAACATTCAACATACGCCAAGTATAGAGACAGGAATTGCACCTAGAAAACATCCAACATAGTGCCAGGTATAGATCCAGGTATAGCGCCTAGAATAATTCTAGAAATTTCGAAAGGAACTGCACTAAGAATTGCACTACGTTTAGATCTAGGGATTATGTTTGAAAAATGTCTGACATAATGTTAGATATATCAATGTCCATGTCAATGATCATGATTCATGTTATAGTACTTTTGGATCTTGATTTATCATGGTGGCACCTAAATGATCGTAATCATGGAACTTTTGGATCTTGATTAATCCTAATGAGGGTAAATTACCTCAATGCCACCTAAATTGCTCTAATGGAATTTGAGTGTCCCCAACAACAATTGATAGACCCTAATTGCATATGATTGGCCCTAACAACATGATGATGATGCATTGAGATAATTATCATGTACCATATGGATATGATTTGATAAGTATAAGACTATATCATCCATTCTTGTGAAGTAGTATGGCTCTTTGCTCATTATTACTACAATTATATTGATGATGACATTGATGATGACTATGATGATGACAATGATGTTGATTTCTTGTATGATGATGATGACAATGTGGGTGTGGATGTAAATGGTGATATGCATGTGGTATCACTTTTGGATCCTAATTGATTCTAATGGCACCTACATTTCTATAACGACATCTAAAAAAACCTACTTTCATAGAAATGACTGTAACGACATATAAATGACCTAAGCAATTACATGACATGAATCCTAATGTCGATGAGTGATTAAGAACACTAATGGAATATGTGTGACCATAATGATAATGATGACGATGATTTTGTTGATGACATACTTAATGATGATGATGAGGAGGAGGAGGATGATTATAAAGATGATGTTGATGTACCATATGGAATTGATCATGATGATGATGACAACGTCAATGTCCACAATGATGATACATGTCATAATACTTTTGTATACTGCAATGCTTGAGATATTGGAGTTAATAATAAGAACTAGAGTTTATGAGGTTTTGACCATAAAAATATTCTTAGCCATTGGGTTTTACATTAACTTATATGGCCATTGTGTTTAGTAGTTTCCCCACCCCTTACCCATAATTTAGGGCCCATGTGGTGCTCAAATGCTCTATCCACGAGTCATAATTAATAGTTATATACTAATTGAGGATTTCTGGATTGTTTTATAAACCCCCATAATATATGTTTCAAGACGGTTTTGGAACCCCCCCCCCCAAAACAAAAGTCAGGGGAATTTTACTTTTGGAGGTGGTGTTTTAAATACCATTGCTAAATGTTCAATTATCATAAGTTTTGGTGGGGGGGGATTAGAAGCACTGCCCCTAAATATATTTTTCAAGTATGTTCTCAATATCAATCCTCTTGAAGAGTAATGTAATTTATCACTAATTACCCTATAATTGACTCCTAATTAACCTCATAATTGACCCCTAATTATTACCCCTAGTTAACCACTAATTTCACCTAAATGATCCCTACGTGACCACTAATTACCCCTAAATAATTCATGCTTACTACTAATTAACCCTTGATACCCTCTAAATGGTCCCTACTTTTTTAGAAGGAAAACCTCATGGAGAAACCAAAGGGACTGTTTTAAACATTCATATATGGAATATTCCCTAGTAAACCCATTGATGTAGACTAGTGTTCCTCACACAAAAGGATTTGAAATGGGCGCATGACACCATGAACCTAACTAAATTCCCAAAATCATGGGAAACCTTGGTTTAGTTAAACCCTTGGGATAAATTGACCCTATTTACCTATAATTGACCCATAATTACCCCTAGTTAACTCATAATTGACCCCTAATTTCCACTAATTATCCCCAAACTACCCCCTAATTAACCCTGTATTAATCCCTAATTACCACTAATTATCCCCTAACTAGCCTCTAATTGACCCCATATTAACCCCTAATTACCACAATGCATTACCTAATAATTACCCCTAAATGACCCTTAATTACCTGTAATTGACCACAAATTACCCTTCAATAATCACTAATCAACCATTAATTACCCTTCATTTACCCATAATCACCCATAAATGACCCTTAACTCTGCGTAGGGCTCAAGTCCATCACATAGGCCTTACAGAGGGAATGTTTTCAAATTGTGAGTGGGATATGATGGCCATTTTGGCATGTATAACACCATGAATATCTTTTTACTACTAGGCCATGGTTTGGGATTAACCTCTAGGGCCTAAGTTCATCACAAGGCTTCAATTTTTTGGTGACTCTTTATTGATCATTGACTGGATGAAATATCACATACCACCAAGGAATATAGATATATCTTACACCTATTTTGAAGAGTTGATCATAATTGTCTTTAAATTTTGGAAAATATCCTTCCAACATGTTTTTAGAGAGAAGAATCAAATTGCAGATCATTTATCAAAGGATGGTATCTTATTAGTGATGGTGAATGGAAAAAATGGGAATTCCAAAATGACACCATCATGGAGGATGATCCAGGTCCCATCTCCGTCTAAACTATGCAGCCCCAATTGCTAACATTATTTATGATCCATGGGGCTTATTCATTTCTGTTGTTATCCATGAATACCATATTTTGTAGTGTTTTTTATGGGTGTTGTAAGCAAAAATAAAATGATTATTGAAAAATGTAAGTCTTGTAGGATAGAGTTTCTCGATTTTTTAAGTTGTATTTTAATGTACAAAAAAATCATTGAATTTAATACCACTGAAAAATTCCCATAGTTGTACTTTGGATTTGTTTTTAAAGGAATACCTTTAAGAAACTTATTAGGTTTTCAATATTTTTGTTTGGTTAAAGTGCCACACCTTATTAGGGTTAGGATTTACATATGGCCTAGCTTGGGTCATTTTTGTAAGTTCCATAACGGAAGGAGATTGTTGTAGTCATATCTTGATTTTGGATTACTATTGACTTTAAAGAACCTTTATTCCAACACTATAAGTCAAAAACATTATACTTCAACTCTTATGTTATAGGTTTGTTAGCTTTCTATCCTATAGGATTATGATAGAATCATCAACACAACCTCCCACCCATTTAGGCTTTTCATTTCACGTTCAATTTTAATCTCGTATATTCATTTATGGGTAGTTTATAATCAATTATGGAACATTTTTCTCTACTAGATTAAACTCTTTAGGATTTTTTAAATTATGCATAACTTGGTTTTGTATGCATACATATGGATGAAAGGCATATCTGTGTGCACCATGAATCTTTATTTTGAATCAAGGCAACAAAGTTGTAAAAGCTTAATTAATGTAGTTAACTAGGTGGATTTCCAGCCATAGGGTGTTTTTCCTGAGTTTAAATAATGGCTAGATAATGTTTGTGAGGAATGCATTTAGATATTTAATCTATAAGTTGCTTCACCCAAGCCTAAACAATTAACCAACGTTGTTCAAAGCAAATAATACATTAGAAGTGGATAGCCAAATGACTTACCACTTTTTGTGTGATAGATTTGACTATGGTAGAAGTCCCAAAATATAAGGAAGGAGTTCTCCCTATCTATTGGTAGACTGAATTGAAATAAAAGAGGTTATTGTTTCCAATTCCCTCTAGCGGTATACAAAAACACCATATATGCACATCAATTCTACTCCATATTTCATACATATGATCCCTCAGATATGAACCAATCAACTATGTGCATAAAACAAATACAAGAGAAGCACATACTATACATGGGGACACTACATACAAGTACATATTTCATATTAGTTAGCATATCCATGTGATACTCGAAAAAAGATCACTTGCGATACATGTTTCACTGACATTTGTGTTTTTAATTTATTATATATTATTATCTATAATTTTGTTCACAAGTTTTTACTTTGTCAGTAATTATTACGTTTACTTTAGTGTATCTGATAGAGTTAAATTTCCTTCTAGTCGTAAAAGGTTGTATGAAAATTCCCCCACCCATGGAGTTTTTTAATACAGACTTAGACATATGACCCAGAAGAATGACATAAACTGTGATGATATTCAGTTTATTTAGCATATTTTTTTTCTCATCTATGGTAATCTCGTTATGTTACAAATATTTGTGTGTTTCTTGACTATTTTAAATATTTCCCATAAACATCAAAAACAAGAAATTAAATCAAGGATATGTTGCAACTATTTTACAATGTAGTTTCCCTTCATTGAGAACAATTTCCTTGTTGGTTCTTTGCAAATTCTGTTTACATTTACCTATATTTGCATGGTCCTTATAGTAAACTTACTCCTTAGGTATTTAATCCTCAACATTTCTGTGTGCAACAAAAACACAGAATTCACATATTTATATTGCAATGTACAATTAAAAATATTCATATCCATTTCCATCTTTTTATACATGTTTTCAAAATAACTATTCCTTTTACACTCCTTTCTCTTCCATATTGGTATTTTCCTTTCAAAATTCCATTACAACTCAAAGAGCCATTTCTAATATACAATACATTATTAATCCACAAGTTTAATTTGTCATATATATTTATAATATGTACTATGTAATAAATAATAATATAATAATAATAAAAATAAAAATAATATCAATATCAAGCGCATCTGATTGCAAACTTTAATTTTTCCAAGGGTTTCAAATCTAAGTATGTTGCCAAGCATAACATCTCTAGAGTGTAGGATTTGCAGGCACTTGTTTCTGCAATTGTCGTTTGGATATTGTGCAACAAGATTCAGAATCCCCCTCACTCCATATCCTCTTTACCCCGAGCTTTTGAGAGTTTTTATTGGACATTACAATCAGTTATTTTGGCAGAAATTTGGGCCATGTGTGGTGACAAGATGAGAAGTTCAGAGTTACATTCCTTAGTCGATCAGCACAAGGAAGGGGCGGCTGTCCGCCGAAAATCGTTGAAGAAACGAAGAAATGAACCAGAAAACTGTGATTTGGAGTTGGAGAGGAATCCAAAGGAGAACAAAACTAGGAAAATGGACTTGACCTTCAAAGAAAATGGTGGTGATAGGGTTATGGAGGAGAAAAAGAAGAAAAAAGAAATGGAATATTCCATGGAAGTTGAAGTGTCTACGAGTAAGAAGAAGAAGAAAAGTTAAAATAAAATCCTTTATTTGGATAAAAATTAATTGAACACTGTTCAAAATGATCAAATCTTCAAGTAAAATGGCTATGGAGACTCTGCTGAAGGAAGATTTCATTACAGAAACCCTAATGAATCAGATTCGTACTACACAAACCCTGGAGTATTAGAGCCTTGCATTAGAAACTCTAATGAATTAGTTATTTATTTCACAGACCCCAATGAACCAAGGTTTGATCATAGTAACCCTACACAAGATGCAAGATGTTGGCCCTGTTCAACCAGAGTTAGACCGTTGAATGTGTTTAGAAACCTCTCCTCTACAGATGCCAAGATTAGGGAAACTACTACATTAACTTTAGTTAAGGAGTTGCAGGAAGTCCAGAAGGTTTATGAGTAAAGTGACATTGAGGGAAACGATGATGGAGATTTAAAGCTAGAAGCTGCTAAAGATGCTTGTCTGAAAAGTTGTGCTCTGACTATGAGTTATGCTATTCGTCGGCTTATTCATGGGATTTCATCATCTAGAGCTGTAAGTTTTCTATCATTTAAGATGAATTTGGTGTCAAATGGTTGTATTTGGAAATAAGTTTTCTATTATCCAAGTTAATTTTTATGCCAAAGGCTAGTATGTGCATTGCTTGAAATATATTTCAATTTGATAAACAGCTTCCACGAAAAGGTGGTCAAGAGTGAATGTTGATAAGTGTAATATCAAAGAAACAATTCCCACATACTGAAAGTGTACTGACAACTCTAACCTATTCTTCCTAGATCCAATGTTACTCATATGCTCAAGAACGAATGCTATAGTTTTAAGACATGAAAATATCTCGTTATTATCCAAGAAAAGGGTGAAATATCAAAGATACAAGTCCCACATACTAAAATGGTACTGGTATCTTTGGCATAGTATTCCTTGATCCCATGTTATCGATATGTTGCATGAAATCCATCCAGAACATAAGCTACAAAGCGTGGCTGCACCAGTGCTGCCTTCTCCAAAGAAGCAAGATGTTTCAAATTTAGCTTCAAGGAAAGTCAATTCAATCATCACAACTCATATCAAGGCTTATGTTGCAAAAGAGGGTGATACTGAGCAATATAAATACAAGTCAAAGGGCATCAGGGTGAAGAATATTGTGCGACCCCAACAAAGAAAAGTAGCAGAGGCCTTAAGAAAGATCATGGGAAGTCTGGCTTAGAGAAGTTTAACCAAGGGAAATTAGTTAAGTAGTTGTCTATTCGCAAGCATGAGCAAGTTTCCCCTATAAAATTTGGCATTGAACCTTCATTGGAAAAGGTGAGAGGTTCATCAAAATTTAAGGTGATGATAAACAGTACTGCAACAATGAAATTTGGTGGTGTGTCACTATCTATAGAGTTGCATTTAGAAAAAGAAAACAAGCTTATACAAGTGTAGGTTTTATATTCATTCAATTGAGTTAAAAATTATAGTTTTCTACCTTTTGTTGTTATATTTAGATGCCCACCTATTAATTTTCATATTGTCCTTCCTTTGTTGTTCTTATCATTTTGGCTTATGTTATAGGTATGATGCTGCAAAAAAAGTAAAATTTAGAACTATGTCAAATGAGTCTGACATTGCTACCCCATCTACATATATGAAGAATCTTATATCTGCTGCATAAGATAAGTGAGAAAAAGTACATTTTCAGCTCTGCCACATTCTGTTTCAATTGAAAAAACTGAGAATTCTATTTTGTTTATTTCCAGTCCTTAACCAATCTAAGGGAGTAGTTGTAACACCCTGGTTTGACACCGGTTGCATTAAAAATGTACATGATGTATATATTGTAATTAATCATGGTGTAGAGATAAAGGAAAAATCCCCACCATTGATTTTACATTTTATGTTACGGCGATTAAAGTCATTGCTAGTGATGTTTCATGCTAGCCGACACATTATAATTTTCACATCATGTAAATATGCATTTTAATTAAAAATTACCATAACCAGCTATGTCAATGCAACCATAATGAAAATGGCATGAATTCCTAAGGATAAGGAGGGGGGAATTATTTAAACCTTTAGCCCAATGGAGAAAATCCAAATTTCAAAGGGAAAACCCATCAAACCCTCAACTACCCATTTTTTCTTTTTCCCCAATCATTAAATTCTGCCAGAATGTGGTTGAGTTAGTTATTGCATGGAGTGGGAGGAGTTTAAGCACAAATTCAAATTTGGGGAAAACCAATTTTTGGGAAAAATTAATTTTTACTTTTGGGAAAAGTAAACACCCAAAACACGTTCCCATTCAGCCACACATTCGCGTTCCTCATTTTTGGCTCACGTAGGAAGCTTGGGAGTTGTTTTACCTCCACAATTTTGCATGTGGTATGTTTCTCCTTCATGATTTGGGTCTCCTGGGCGTTTTCCTCATCATCATTCACCCACGTTGGGGATCCCTCAAGCAGATGGGAATTTGTTGAGTGTAAAATTCACGATTTTGGATTTGCTGTGTATATTTTTCCCTCACGTAGGCAGTTGTTATTCATTTTATGGAGGCTAAGAACTTCTTTGTTGTGATTTTCTTGTGGTTGGGTTGCTTCCCCAATGATTTGTGTTGCATTTCCCCAATGTTTTCCAAGCTGAAAATCATTTTTGTGCTTCCCAGCGATTTAGAGGAGAGACCACATCCACTTAGGTGTTGTTTTTTATTTCATTTTGGCCATGTTAGGGCCAAAACGTACATGGGATACAATTTTCTATTAGTGGGTTTTTATTACTCTCCTTGGCAATTAATATTGTGGTTGAATTGTATTCCTCAACTAGAAATTGTGTATATCGTTATGTATGTAATTGGTATTTGGACTGTATAGGAGTGGAAAGGAGCCTGCTTGATGAACCTAGTGCTTTGCAAGAGCCTCGAAGACAGAGCTAGAGGGATGGCTCTCTTCTCTACACCCCCATGAATAGCACTGGAAGGGAAGTCATGGCCCGAGGGACTCTGCAGCAGAGAAGGGAATGATTCCTTATGTTGGGTGTGTGTGGATGTCTTAGGAGTCAAGCTAGTTCTAGTGTGGGCATCCTTAGCTCTTTAGTGAGCCCACTAGCTTAGTAGGAAGTGCTTCCATCTCCTGATAACCTGATGAAACCAACTTGTTGGCTTGTTTATGTGTTGTTTTGTCCCCTTAGCAGTCTGATAAAACCAAACATAGCTTTGGCTTGACTGAGTTTTGACATATCTTTTGTCTATGTGTGATCCTTCTAGTTTCCTTTTCCTTGTGGAATCATGCCCAACTCAGAGGTGGCAGTGTTACTAATAAATTAAGAAGCACACAGGATTATGGTTGGGTGTAATGTTATAGCGACATAGCTAGCTGCAGGATGAGCTTCTTCATAAGATAAGTATTCTTGTCTATTTCATCTCTGCAATTGTATCTATTGTTTAATGAAAATGATGAACATGATAAATGCTTGACTGGAATGTAGTTTTCTTCTGTTGTATGATAAATAATTATGCATCTATGCATGTTTAGTTCAAACCATTTTATTTTATGTTCATGGGGCTAGTTTCCTGGGTAGATAGCAGTATCGGTAGCATCCTCTTCACTGGTCGGAGGGTTGGGAATGTTACAGTAGTTCAAGAGAGTAGTTCATATCACAGTTCACCACTCCAATTTCACTTTGATGGTTAGGAAACTCCAGATACAAAGGATGCCATTGCCCATACAGAATAAAGAATTCCCAGAGTTCATGTGCAGTAGTGGTATCTGCCAAATACAATGGATCTGGAATCAAGTGAAGAAGGTAAAATAATCTTAGAGTAAAAATCGGTTGGAGGGACACTTAGTGGGGATACATAAGCAACAATTTCGAGCGACACTTTTGAAGGAATGCTAGAGACACTGTTAATGACGAAGGAAAGTATGGGTAGAGTATGTCTCTAAGGATGCAGACTTTTCTTTAATATTTGGTATGAGTGGGTTACAGTGGGAAGATTCCATATTCTATTTCATAATCTTATGTAAAAACTCTAATCACCTATATATT
The DNA here is from genome assembly GCA_001517045.1 of Pseudotsuga menziesii. Classification (NCBI taxonomy): domain Eukaryota; kingdom Viridiplantae; phylum Streptophyta; class Pinopsida; order Pinales; family Pinaceae; genus Pseudotsuga; species Pseudotsuga menziesii. The sequence continues at coordinate 397,657 of LPNX010031273.1, read as the reverse complement.
TAAAAATTGTAATCATGTAATAGAAGTTTTTTTAAGAGGTTTGAGATGTTCTTTTATCATTGAGAATTAAGAATTGTGCATTCTGTTATGAGTTCTATGTAAAAATTATGTTGTATTACTTATTCTGCCAATGTGATGGAGACTTATACTTTTTTTTGTGTTCATGATATATCTAGATGAGCTGTATGTTATTGTAATCAATATAATTTTTTTAGTTGTATTAGTTTAACTAAATGTAATATAAGTATAAGTAAAATAATACAATCCCCACTAAATATTTAACACTCTGTAATTCCCACTATTGTGTCTAATCCAAATTGAATGTTTCTCCCATATCCATGGTTCCAAGCCAAGTGTTTGTATCTGATATTGATATTGAAGCTAAATACCATTTCCTTCCAGAATGGAGAACCTTTGAAATGTTACTTGGGAGTGATGAAAATCCTATCTATTAATTGCATAGGCCATATATATTTATGAGGGATACAATTTTACCATGTCCTTCTTTAGTTATGAGTTTCCAAACTCCCTTTGCTCCAAGTGCACTGGAAAAAATGTGCAGATCCTATATTCCCAGCCCCCATCTATCTTTAGGTGTTAGATCATATCCTATTTTACAATAAATATGTGAGCATCCTCCTGTTTTCCTGACCATAGATAGTGTAGGAACAACTTATTAATGTTTTTGAGCATCTTTTTTGTAATATAGACACGTGCCATCCAATAAAGTGGGATTTCCTCAATAACACGTTTTATGAGCACCAATCGTCCTGCCATTAAATCCAACAATTTTCCCATTGGCCAATCCTATTATTTTTGTTTAGCAACCATATCCAATCAATGTACCTTTCATCATTGGCCTTTATCCAGAAACCCAAATATTTGATAGCATCATTGATATAGGCTTAAGTATATGGAATAAAATTGAGAATAGTAGTGTAGATAGCCATTGGCACATGGAGAAAAGAGATGTAGGACTTGTGTAAATTGATTTAGATTACTGTCAAAGAGCATAAGAGTTTTAGAACGTGTTCCATACACTTTTCTTCTTGTACAGTTGAATTAGAAAATAGAAATATATTGTTACCAAATAGAATTTAGGTTTTTTTTGTGTTTAAACCCAAGCGATGGATGCAAGCATATTTTTCACTCAAAGAATCTCTAACTTACTGTATAGTTGAACCTCAAAATTGGTGCACTAATAATGCTAAAATATACTAGCACATACTGTAGACTATATAACTAAAATTTGCATGTCTGTCCAAAATCACAACACTGTTATTAAGTAGGAAAACAAAAGTGGGATAAATGGACAAAATCCTACATTGTGAACACAAATGGGAATACTAGAAAAGAGTGGGACTCCCATAAGATTCCAACATAAGAAAAAATATATACAGAATGAACACATTACTAGTTTGATCATAGGCTTGAACATATTCAGCGGATAGTAACGTGGCATATTTGTCAAACATTTATTTATGCAGATTTGTTTCAAGAAAATGAAGTTATTAGGTTTTGACCTGCTCACTTTTTGAAGTGGTTGAAATAGATAATTTGTTTTTTGTTTCAGGTATGAAGGCTTATCTGAAATGTTTCTCTCATGTCCTATACTGAATATTTTACTCTTAGCCGCAACAGACAGACTAGATAGGTTCTCTCTCTCACCCTGTATGTATTTCTCATTTCGGGTAGAAAGTTTGGTTTCCAGAAATAACTTCTAATAGTGTGTAATAGTTGGACTTCATAATAATCATAATCTAATTTTATGTTCAAGGCTAGCTAGAGGCCAGATTCATGTATGAGAGTTCTTTTTGTTGTTTGTGTGATAAGGAACCCTCCTCTATTTACCAATTTGACTGCTTTAAGTCTATGGAGGTGTACATACCCTACCCATCATAATCTAATATCATGTATTTCTTCATGAAATTTTATTTCCTTGTCCTCACTCATTTGGATCTCAATCTCTTTAGATAGATGAATCAATTTGAGAAAGGAATATTGTCAAAATAGTAATGTTCTTTTCTCAAGAAATCCCTATGAGTAAAAGGAAGAACTATGACCTTGAAACATCTTCAATAGGTGTTCAGAAGTACTTAATATATGCATTAAATCATTCAAATCTTGAAGTTTCTTGTGTGGAATCCCTCTATGGGCTTATGGATGGTAAGAAAAAATATGATTAAGTTCCCTGAAGATACTCATTCTCTTAGATATGCCACAAAAATACATTCTATAGATATGAAGTGGTCTATAATTGGGGTTTTCACATCATGGACTACATATTGCAAGTATATATGTTGTCATTTATAAGATAATTACACCTTACGGAAGAAAGATAAGATAAGATAATTTTATTAATGTCCATGAGTGACCAAGAATACGTCAATGCGATTAAAGAATAAAATCCATATCAATATTGTGGGACTACCATGTATATTCCTAAGTACCAAAGAAAAGAGATTCAAAGGAAGAAAATAAAGTCATGAGAATGAAGTGATATACCAAGATGGTAGACCCTAGCAAAGAGGAATGCATTGCATTGTATTTGAAGTAGAATTAGATGTAGAGGTGAAAGAGAACATCTTTTCCATCATTACTAACTATGAAATTACCAAAGAGATGCTTAATAATGTCCTTTGGGTATTTTCTTTCACAGAGGATACCCGAAAAGTTAAGCCTAGGAGGGGCCTGGGAAAGATCAGTCGAAATTCTTCTAGCATCTGTGGCTGAAGAGAGCCATCTGGTAATTGGTATCTTATTACTTGATCTAAAATATGAGTTTTTCTTGTGCCTAAACAATCTGGAGTAGGTATGTCTTTGTGATCTTATGCAAGTGGTTTGCCTCCATATAATGTCCAACAAATGACCACAAAATTAGGTCAATGGGACTAAAATGATTCAATCAGTATAAGTGCAATGGAAAGTTGAAACACAATTCCTAGAAAGTGTTGGAACTAAATCTATGATAAAATAAAATAAAGTAAGAAAGATACCAGCATTAGAACATCCTTCTAAAACATGTATAGAATGGGGGGAAGCACACTGTCTCACTGCTCTATTGTTCTATATGCCATTGGCTAAGGTATTTGCATTATACTCTAATGCTTCAACCATAAGATAGGGATGAAAATAATGGAAGAACCATAAGCATGCAACCATGTTTTGTTAATTTGAAACAGTTTCCTACAAATGAGAGTTTTTTCCAACGTGCTACGACTGAGCTTCTGCATGTAGGTGAGTTGTATGTTAACGTTGATTACCATGGAGAGAAAAAACAAATTTTCAAATCCTTCCTAGAGATGCATCTCATAGTAGTGTACAGTCCCACTTCTTTACACAAGAATACTTCAACGGCATGGAAGATGCACTCCCAACCCTCAGTGATCTCAATGAAGCTTCGGTGTAGTTTGTATGTAGGAGTGCATATTTTTGTAAGGATTGGGTGTCATCCTTTATTTCAAAAATGTGGGGTTTGAGTTTGCATATCCTTTCATATATACAAGGTTTTAAGTGCTATCCCATTTCCATATACAGCTAGCTGACAACACCCTCACTTTGGCTCATTCATCCTGGAACTCACTGGAAGATCTTGTCCTTCCAAGGCAATGATTGGATGCTTACACTGCAAATGTGATTTCACCTAATCCTCTTTATCTTGCATAAGCCAGGGTAGGGTATGTGTGTTTGTGAATAAGTTCATTTATTTAACATTAGCAGGAAGTTGATTTTTGGCACATTTTGGTAATAATTTTAGTTTTTTAGTAGTTATATGTGTATTGTTTTTTTGACTAAGTATGTCCAAGTTTAATGTTATAGAGTGATATTTGTAATGCCACCAGAAATTGATCTATTAACTACAAATGTGGTTTGGAAAATGTTACCAGAGATGTTTGAGCATCTTGGAATTTTATAGGGGATTGTTGTCCCCATGTGGGGCCATTGTTAAAACTTAACAAACAATCCGCCACGGGAATATTTGCTGATATGCAGAGAAAATATTGTGGCTTATTTATCAAACATTTATTTATGAAGATTTGTTTCAAGAAAATGAAGTTATTAGGTTTTGAACTGCTCATTTTTTGAAGTGGTTGAAATATATATATTTTGTTTTGTTTTAGGTATGAATATTTATCTAAAATGTTTCTCTCATGTCCTGTACTGAAGCTTTTACTCTTAGCTTGAATGAATAGACTAGATAGGTTCTCTCTATCACCCTGTATATATTTCTCATTTCGGATAGATATTTTCGTTTCCATAAATAACAAAAGTAACTTCTAACAGTGTATAATAGTTGGCCTTCGTAATAATCATAATCTAATTTTAAGGTCACGGCTAGCTAGACACCAGATTCCTGTATGAGACCCTCTTGTTCTTGTTTGTGGGGCAAGGAACCATTATATGTGCATAAATTTGACTTCTTTAAGTCTATGGAGGTGTAGATACCCTACCCATAATAATCGAATATCCCGTATTTATTCATGAAAGTTTATTTTCTTATCCTCACTCATTTCGATCTCAATCTCTTTAGATGGATGAATCAATTTGAGAAAGGAATATTGTCAAAATAGTAATGTTCTTTTCTCAAGAAATCCCTATGAGTAAAAGGAAGAACTATGACCTCAAAACATCTTCATGAGTACTTAATATATGCATTAAATCATTCAAAGATTGATGTTTCTTGTCCAGAATCCATCTATGGGCTTATGGATGGTAAGAAAAAATCTGATTAAGTTCCCTAAAGATACGCATTCTCTTAGATATGCTGCAAAAAACCATTCTTTAGATATGAAGAGGTTTGTAATTGGAGATTTCACATCATGGACTACATATTGTAGGAAGAGTTGTTGTCATTTAGAAGAGAATTCCTCATATAGGAAAGGCACCTTACATAAGCAAGATAAGAAGATAAGATAATTTTATTAATGTCCATGAGTTACTAAGAATACGTCAATGCAATTAAAGAATAAAATCCATAACAATATTGCCGGATTGCCATGTCTATTCCTAAGTATCGAAGAAAAGAGATTCAAAGGAAGAAAATAAAGTCATGAGAGTGAAGGGATATACCAAGAAGGTAGACCCTAGCAGAAAGAAAGACACTGCATTGTACTTGAGGTAGAAATAGATGTAGAGGTTAAATAGAACATCCTTTCCATCATCGGTAACTATGAAAGTACCAAATATATGCTTGATAATGTCATCTGGGTATTTTCTTGCACTTAGGAGACCCGACAAGGTAAGCCTAGGAGGGGCCTCGGAAATATCAGTTGAAATTATTCTAGCATCTATGGCTGAAGAAAGCCATCTAGTAATTGGTATCTGAATACTTGATCTGAAAGATGATTTTTTCTTCTGCCTAAAAAAACTAGAGCAGGTATATATTTGTGATCTTGTGCAAGTGGGTTGTCTCCATTTAGGATAAGATAAGATAAGATAAGACAAGATAAGATAATTTTAATAATGTCCAAGAAATGACCTCAAAATTACGCCAATGGGACTAAAATGATTCAATTATTATAAGTGCAATGGGCAGTGCAAATGAAACTCTTATAAAGTTCTTGAACTAAATCTATGATAAAATAAAATAAAGTAATAAAGATACAAGCAGTAGCACAGCCTTGTAAAACATGTATAGAAAGGGGGGGAGCACACTCTCTCACTGTCGTATTGTTATAGGTACCCTTGGTTGAGGTATTTGCATTATACTAAGATGATTCAACCATAATATAGGGATGAAAATATTGGTACAACCATAAGCATGCAGCCCTATTTTGTTGATTTCAAAGAGCTTCCTACAAACGAGAGTTTTTGCTAGCGTGATATGACTGAGTTTCTGCATGTAGGTGAGTTGTCTATTAATATTGATTACCATGGAGAGAAACAACATAGCTTCAAATCCTTCCTAGAGTTGCATCTCAAATTAGTGTATAGTCCCACTTCTTCACATAAATAATACTACGGCGGCATGGAAGATGCACTCTCAACCCTCAGTGATCTCAATGAAGCTTTAGTGTAGTTTGTATGTAGGAGTGCATATTTTTGGAAGGATTAGGTTTCTTGATTTATTTCAAATGTATGGGGTTTGATTTTTCATCTCCTTTCAGATATAGAAGGTTTGAATTGCTATCCCATTTCCATATACAGCAGACAACACCCTCACTTTGGCTAATTCATCCTAGAGCTCAGTGGAAGATCTTGTGCTTCCAAGGCAATGATTGGATGGTTACACTGCAAATGTTATTTCACCTAACCCTCTTCTCTTGCATAAGTTAGGGTAGGGCATATGTGTTTGTGAATAAGTTTATTTATTTAAAATTAGCAGGAAGTTGATTTTTGGCATGGATTGGTAATAATTTGAGTTTTTTAGTAGTTATATGTGTATTGTTTTTTTGACCAAATATGTCCAAGTTTAATGTTATAGTGTGATATTTGTAATGCCTCTAGAACTTGATCCAACTACAAATGTGGTTTGGAAAATGTTACCCGAGATGTCTGAGGATCTTAAGATTCCATAGGGGACTGTTGTCCACATGTGGGGCCATTGTGAAAACTTAATAAACAATCGACCCCGTTAATATTTGCTGATATGCAGAGACAATAATGTGGCTTATTTGTCAAAAAATTATTTATGAAGATTTGTTTCAAGAAAATGAAGTTATTAGGTTTTGACCTCCTCACTTTTTGAAGTGGTTAAAATATATATTTTTGTTTTGTTTCAGGTATGAAGGTTTATGTGAAATGTTTCTCTTATGTCCTGTAGAAAAGATTTTACTCTTAGTTGGAACAGACATACTAGAGAGGTTCTCTCTCTCACCATGTATGTATTTATCATTTTGGGTAGATAGTTTGGTTTCCAGAAATAACATAAATAATTGCTAACAATGTATAATAGTTGGCCTTCATAATAATCATAATCTAATTTTAAGGTCATGGTTATCTAGATGTCGGATTCATGTATGAGACCCTCTTGTTCTCGTTTGTGGGACAAGGAACCCTCCTCTGTGCAACAATTTGACTGCTTTAAGTCTATGGAGGTGTACATATCTTACCCATCATAATCTAATATCTTGTATTTATTCATGAAAGTTTATTTCCTTGTCCTCGCTCATTTGGATCTCAATCTCTTTATATGGATGAATCAATTTGAGAAAGGAATATTGTCAAAAGAGTAATGTTCTTTTCTCAAGAAATCCCTATGAGTAAAAGGAAGAACTATGACCTCCAAATATCTTCATGAGTACTTATCATATGCATTAAATCATTCAAAGTTTGAAGTTTCTTATCCAGAATCCTGCTATGGGATTATGGATGGCAAGAAAGAATCTGATTAAATTCCTTGAAGATACACATTCTGTTAGATATGCCACACAAAACCATGCTGCAGATATGAAGCGTTCTGTAATTGGGGTTTTCACATCATGGAGTACATATTGTAGGAAGAGCTCTTGTCATTTAGAAGATAATTCCTCATATAGGAAAGGTACCTTACAGAAGCAAGATAAGATAAGACAATTTTATTAATGTCCATGAGTGACCAAGAATACGCCAATGCAATTAAAGAATAAAATTGATAACTATATTGTTGGACTGCCATGTTTATTCCTCAGTACCAAAGAAAAGAGATTCAAATGAAGAAAATAAAGTCATGAGAATGAAGGGATATACCAAGAAGGTATACCTTAGCAGAGAAAGACACTACATTGTACTTAGGGTAGAAGTATATGTAGAGGTGAAAGAGAACATCCTTTCCGTCATCAGTAACTGTGAAAGTACTGAAGAGATTCTTGATAATGTCCTTTGGTGATTTTCATCCATTGAAGAAGATTTGACAAGGTAAGCCTAGGAGGGGCTTGGGAAATATTAGTTGAAAGTATTCCAACATATGTGGCTAAAGAGAGCCATCTGGTAATTGGTATATGATTACTTGATATGAAAGATGATTTTTTCTTGTGCCTAAACAAACTAGAACATGTATGTCTTTGTGATCTTGTGCAAGTGGTTTGTCTCCATATAAGATAAGAAAAGATAATTTTAATAATGTCCAAAAAATGACCATGAAATTCGGTCAATGGGACTAAAATGATTCAATCAGTTTAAGTGCAATGGGGAGTGCAAACGCAACTCCTAGAATGTGCTGGAACTAAATCTATGATAACATAAAATAAAGTAAGAAAGATACCAGCAATCACACAACCTTATAAAACATGTATAGAATGGGGGGGGGGGGAGCACACTGTCTCACTGTCTTATTGTTCTATGTACCCTTGGCTGAGGTATTTTCATTATACTTAAATGCTTCAACCATAATATAGGGATGAAACAACTGGTGCAATCATAAGCATACAACCCTATTTTGTTGATTTGAAAGAGTTGCCTACAAATGGGAGTTTTTGCCAGCATGTTGTGATTGAGCTTCTACATGCAGGTGAGGTGCTTTCTTTTTATTTCAAATGTGCATGTTTTGAGTTTGCATCTCCTTTTAGATATAGAATATTTCAACTATTATCCCATTTCCATATACAACTGACAACACCTTCACTTTGGTTAATTCATCCTGGAACTCAGTGGAAGATCTTATGCTTCCAAGCCAATGATTGGATGGTTACACTGGAAATATGATTTCACCTAATCCTCTGTCTCTTGCATAAGTTAGGGTAGGGTATGTACTTTTTTGAATAAGTTCATTTATTTAAAATTAGTAGTCAGTTGATTTTTGGCATAGTTTGGTCATAATTTAGGTTTTTTTAGTAGTTATATGTGTATTGTCTTTTTGAATAAGTATGTCCAAGTTTAATTATATAGTGCGATATTTGTAATGCCTCCAAAACATGTTCCAGCTACAAGTGTGGTTTGGAAAATGTTACCAGAGATGTCTGAGGATCTTGGCATTCCACACGGGATTGTTGTCCCCTTATGGGGCCATTGTTAAAACTTAACAAACAATCGGCCCTGTTATAACTAGATCTTGTTCTTAGTTTATCTGTTTTTCTTGTCCTAATTTTCAACCGTTGGTTTAAAATTATTTTACATTTTATGTTGATTTTAAGAACTTTTGACAATCAGTAATTTTTGTTCGATTTAATGCTTTTAATGATTGAATTATTTCATTAATTTAGTTTTAAGGTTTTTTTTTTGGATTATTAGTTAATTTGTATATCTTTAAGCTTTCAAAAATTTATAATAAAAGTTTATTCCAAGTTTTATTTATAATCTAATGCTCATTTTCTATTTCTTTGTCAAATATTTTCATCAAGAGATTCTTGTAGCAGCTCTGTTTTTCCTATTTTTGTCATTATCATTGGGAGCAGATTACGAGGTGATGGAAATGAATTCCAGAAAACCAAAAGAGGTTTTTGTGCACAACAGACTCATTCAAAAAAACCTCTCTCACTTTTGAAACAGCTATTACTTTTTGAGATATTCAAATTCATATTTATGGCCTATGTTCAGGGTTTGAATTATTTAATAATTTCTTGTTTTAGTCACAAATTTCCAGCACGTATTTCGATCAATTGAAGGGGAATTTTTAAAAACAAAGATAAGATTTTGTTTATAATACACTCATTTATAAAAACCTCTCTCAATTTTTTCAAAGGTGTCCCAGATAGAGATATATGAAGGCATCTTCGAGACCAAAATTTCCAGAAATTCGCCAAACTTCCCCAAATCCGACTTGTTATTTTTGGGTCGATTATCTTTAAAGATTTTGAGTTATCATGTATCTAATTGATGTAACTGTTTCAAATTTTGACCTATAAGGTATTTATGGAACTACTTTACTTTTGTAATGATAGAAGGAAGACAAAGATACAATTTTGGGGTGGTATTTTTCTCTTAAGGAGAGGCTTTAGAGCTTTGATTTCTGAAGCTAGCATTTATAAATCTTATGTAAGTGGATGACTGTTATTGATTATATATAAATTGATAAGCCCATTTACCTTTCATTCTTTTTCATTTCTGATTTGGTTGATTGCTCAGTATACAATTTCATTTCCTATTTAAAGGTTTATTCATGTAAATGCTTATAGCCTGTGGGTGGAATTAGTATTTCATGTGTAATGTCTATGGCTTATTGGCATGTGTTTGATCCCTAGTTTATCCAACTTGCATGATTCAGTTCTGTATTAGCTTGTGGATGTTTATTTCCTCCTTGCTGATGAAGTTTTTAAAACCAAAAACCCTAAAACCTATTTTACTTAATTTTACTTTTGAGATTGTGTTGGCTTGTTCTTCTAGTAGTCTAGGAACAATTTCTGGCACTAACATATTTGGCGTCATTGCCGAGGACAAAGCTGAAGTATATCTTCCCTGGGATATCATTATTCATATGATTTTGAGAGGTGAACATAGTTAGAAAATATTTTAGACTACAATTTTTCTCTGGCGACTCTACGATTAAAGATTCCATTCCAAGGAGAATTTTGTTGACAAAAAAATGAAGAAGCCAAATGGAAAGACTGGGTATTGACTTGTTACTTTCCTCCATGAAGTTTTTTTCTTATTCATCAATTCTTTCCTATCTTTCCCATTGCATGTCAAAAGAATTTTTTTTTGTCTATTCTGATGACCATAAACCTTCAAGTACATATCCCTCTTTGGAAGAAGAAAGTGTGCATTCTTCTTGTTTTATTGATATTGATCCTATTCCTTCATTTGAAATACATGTGCAACATGATATACACATACCCATATATCTTGAACCTAATTATTCTGGTCATCTTGTAGAGAATAAAGCTGATATATTACCTTCTACCATCACCGCTGAAACTTGCGAAGAGCTTGTTGAACCTCATTTTCAACTCATAGATTTTTAGTCTAGACTCAGACAGAAGATGTTTAAACCTCTTAGGATTCCATCTCTCTTACATCCTTATCCTTCTTACTTTGTTGAATATCTTCCCAATTTTACTGGAAAAGACCATATTACATCAGACAAGCATTTAGAATTTTTTCATAATTTCATTGATAATTTTGAAATCATGGATGAGGATGTTGTCATGAGGTTATTTTCAAAATCCTTTGTTGGAGATGTTGGGTTTTGGTTCCGAAATTTAAAAGCTGATTCAATTGGATCATGGCAAGAGTTACATGATGTATTTTTGAAGTATTGGGGTAAGAATAAATCTTATGATCAATTTCTTTCCAAATTTTATAGTTTGAAAAGGGAGAATGATGAGAAAATTACTAAATTTAAATAGAGGTTTCAAATTTTTTATATTAGTATGCCTACGGAGATCAGACCTTCGAAAAAACTTGCTATGGTATATTATGTTATGGCTCAACATTTAGATCTTGTCTTTTTCCTATTAGAAAGGAAATCATCATCTTTAAGACAATTGTTTGAAGATGCAAAAGGAGTGGAGAAGAACATCTAAGTTTGCAAAATGCTTCGATATCAGGCTCATGTTGAAGATATACAAGCTTATGAACGGGGAGAAGAACGTAGGTATCATTCATATTTAAGACAATTTTCTCAATCATTTTTAGATTTTCATATGAACAAGGATATAAATGATGCTTCTGTTGATTCTTCATATCAGTTTCCTGACTTTTTCGATGATAATATACTTTCAGTGGATTATAGTAGAAATTTCCTTGTTCCTGCTATCAGATTATCATGTTATGAAGAAGAAGTTGCTGCTCTTCAACCTCTTACTATTGATATAAGAAATAAGTTGCCATTCTTGACTTACACTACTACATTTCGATCCAAAATTCGACGGAAAGATCCGACGGCTTGTGGATTTCTCTTTTTAAACTTACCAAAAATCACAAGTATACATTTTTTTTGTAAATGTGGCCACAAGCGTCGGTTAAGTGATGACTATTTTGTAAATATGGCCACAAGCATCGGTTAAGCGACGGCTATTTTCATAACCATCGATTAAGCAATGATTAAGGGGCCTATATAATTATAGTGGAAAGGTGAAAGATGAAGCTATACATTAGCCATATGATGAAAATGCAGGCAAAAACTAAAATTCCTTATAGTATCGACAGTCATTATCATATTTACAGCTATAACTACATTCCGGGATGTAGAATTTGACAGTACATTTTGGTAAATTCCTTTTTGAGATTGAGTCGAGTACTGAATTACAGCGCCGTCATTTATTGTGCATTTGTCCTGAGTTGATTCGAGTATTGAGTAATTTGTCCTGTGTAGCAGGTTCTACTTTCTCCATAGGTCTCTCGTCCCCTTGGCTACTAGATTCTTTCTGATAGGGGGTTGCTTTAGAATTGGTATGGATCGATACAACTTTGAGCGCAGTTTCTGGAGTGGCTGCCTTTTGGTAGAGTAATGGGTAGGCCTTTTCTACTTCATTCTCCATTTCTATTAGTTGGTGGTTTGCATTGGCACTATTCCACCATGTAGGCTTCTGATTGGATTTCCTTTTGGCATGGGGTCTACCTTGCTTCGCTTCCCCAGGTCATGAACATGTTTGTGATTAGGGCAAGAGGTGATTGTGTGCTCAACAGCAAAACAATATTGGCAACAGAAGGTAACGTGCTCATAGTCAAGCTTTTGTTTCAACTTTCCACATATCACTTCAGGAAGGCTTTTGGAAAGATCCATTTCAACACAAATCCTTGCAGAGGTTGTCCATTGTCTTTCGGTTGTTTCAGGTCTGCAGTAAATAAATTTGCCTATGCCATTTTCAATCTCCGCCAGTGTCTCAAGAGGCCAGAATTGTAGGGAAAGGTTAGGGTTTCCTTACACAGTGGAACTGAGGTTAAACAATTCACTAAGGTGTTAAAGGTAGGTTACTGGGGCTTCATTCAGAGAGCCCCTGATCCCTATCAGCTGCTGCATCAAACTCAACAATGGAGAAATCTGGTGGACATGCGTAGAAATAAGCCCTCCTCCAATAGAAGGGCTTCCAGCTTTGATAAGCCCAGCTGTGCAGATCTATCAATGTATGCCATCAGTTAGAAATTGGCAAACAAGTTCATGCTTATGATAGGAATCAGTTTGTGTGGGATTTTTGGCATCCTTTTCCACAGAAACAGAGCACCAAGAAAATCTATGTAAGTCTGAAGATGAAACACCTTTCTTAAATGACAATTTTCCCTTTACAACGACTGAAGGAATGATGGTGAATGGGAAAGAAGCAGCTTAATTTAGGTTCGAAGGTATCAATCCTTGGCTGGGAAATCTAGGCTTGAGGGAGTTTGACTCCATGGATGACATGGTGTGAACTTGTAGGGGGTAAATGGAGACAGTTCTGTAGCGGCTAGGGCAAAACCCTAGCTGTGGAGAAGCGTAGAGGAGAGCGCATCCATTTCTCTCAACTTGTTGGTTCTCATAGGAGAGGACAACTATTTGTGACAGTGTAAGTTTGTCTTGTCCTTTATATTATTTTGGCCTGTTTCCATTTAAAAATTTATTTTATTCTATTCTATTCCTTAGTTTTCAAAAGCAGAGTTCATTCTCCTCTTCTTCCATCTGACCAGATCTTTAACTCATCAATTTTAACATGAGTATATCAAATCAGAAAAAAAATCAATCAACAGTTCAAGTGCAGCTGTTAAAATGCCATACTAGTCTGACGGTGACCCCATCTACTGACTCTTCTAGATAAATACCATCAGGTTCCAATTGAACACTCTATTTTGACAGAAAATCAAAAAAGTAATCTAAATTCATAAATTTGAATAAAAGTGATATGATCAAATTGTGTTTGAATTTTTTTTTAAAGTTGAGATGCCAGAAGGTTTATATTTTGAATATGATGTCTTTTCAACATTCAATTTATCACAAAACATGAGTTAACAAATTCCTATGCCATGAATTCTGCATAATTGTTACAACTTCACCCCCACTAACTTTGATCTTACAAAAAGCAATCCCGCAATACTACATTTCTCTTCCTAGACTTGATAGGCCCATAAAAAATACCAAGGAATAGACTTGTCATTATAAAGTGCCTCTAGGTAAGGAGCAGCTTGGGAAGATTCGTCCTTTTTTAATAAATGAAGCAGTGTCGATAACTGAGTATTCATTAATATTGGCTGGAGGAAGGTATATCTGGTGAAAATGCAGATCATTATGGGCTATCTAAATACTGCACAACACTAAAATTGGACTTGCTCTAAATGTTTTTAAATCCTATTGTTGAAACCAAGTGTTGCATCATTGATCAAAGCTCTAACCAGAGCAGATCCTTGTCCCATGTAATTGGAAAGAATGAGTAATGAGATGCCACGCTTGGGATCTATATGGATAATGGATTGATAAGTGGGCACTAGTTTCCCTAGCTTTTCCACACACATATGCCTTAGACATGTTGTTTTTGCATTAAATCCTAAGTAACTATCCTGTTACATAATGCTAGACACATATGGAGTATATAAGCCTCTTTGGGGGCTTTTACCTTCCAAAGTTTGACAAACCACCCTTCTCGGTCTTGTACCTCCAAAGTTCTCATGGCTCGATACCCCAATTTTCCATTGTAGTTACCCTCTATGTTTTTCATGGACTAGAGCATGTGGTTCCTCCTTTAATCAAATATTTTTTCGTCTTAGATCTTCCACATATTGCATCCAAAGCAAAGTTAGATTATCTAGCAGTGCAATAGAATCTTCAGTCAATCAATTGAGTTGCATAGAATCTGCAGTCAACCAATCCAGTTTCATGTAATGGTTGTGAACTTGTCTCCACCTTGGTGCAATTTAAAGAAACATCTATCATGCAATGCAATGTTGTTAACTTCAGTAACTTTTAGTAGTCTCATACCTGCCTGTTTGTTATCTATTCTCAACTTTGCAATACTAATTTGTGAATTTATATCTTAATTTGTGGATATAGATATGGAAAGAAGCTTCACATTCAAAAGCGCCGTCTGATTTTATTTTATTTTTCTGTTTTTCTTACTAGAAGAGAGATTTTATTTAATCCTTGAAGGGGATAGAGAATAGGATTTCTGAATTCTTCTGCTAGAGTGTAATTTTTGCATCCAGTTTAAGCACACTCATGAGGGCTTATCACCTTAGGATATGGAAAGTAGGTTACCCCTAAAACCAAGTAAAACCTAAGTTATCAGGATACGTATCCGGTGATGGATCTGCAAAATTTTGAAAAGCCATAAGTTAACATTGTTAAGTACTTCTAAGTTTGAACTTTAGGCTACTAGCCATATGTTAACATGGTGAAACAGTTGCAGTGAATGCTAATTTTTTTCTCTTTACAATTCTTTCTGGTCTTAAACCTTTTCCATTTGTAGATTGTTTGCCTGTCACTTAGAAATGTTGCCTTTATAGAAATATATGAAGATTTGTTGTGGTTAAGGATTATAAACAAACTGTTGGGAATTTGGATGGGCATAGCATTTCTTTGGGGTTACCTAGAAAGAGACTTCACTTAGTATCGCTATTTGTGTGTAATTATGATGTTTGACATAGTGTAAGTGACTTCACTTAGTATCGCTATTTGTGTGTGCTCATCTGCCCTTTATTATAATGGGATATAACTTGTAAATGATAAGAACCAGATTTTATGGTTTATTTTATGTTATTTAATTACCATTCCTAAGTTGACATGAGGTCTCTCAATGAGACTATACATATTTACGACTCTTGTTATTGGTAAAATTGTTTTTGGGTTATATGTATGTGGGAATACTTTGTTGTTATAATTTTGCCTTTGTGTATTACTAGTGAGTAGTAAATTTCTTGTTAGTTTTTTTATCTTGATGGTTGTGCATAACTTCTGGCTTAATTGGCCCTTCTTAACATGACAGGTATGCTTGCACATGTTTTTATTGGACTTTTTGAACCAGGTCACCGAAGATATTGAACAGGACAGCATGTGGGTATTCTCTCTTACATTTCTGTTGTAGGTTAATTGTGGTGCTTCATGTACATTGGTTATATACCATGTTTTCTCTCTCCTTCTCATATTTTGTGAGATTTGTAGTATTTGTGGATAAATAGGAATATCAAATAGTTTACACAGAAGACTGAAGTTTCTGATATTGGATGTTTCTACAGTGGATAACATTGAATTAAGCCTTCTGGATTCACTGTGTTGAAAGTTGGAGCTGATGACATATTTTGAGTGGAACCTCTGCTCATCATTAGGATCCATAGAAGTTGTTATATTAACATTTAGTGTAGTCTGTGCCTTTCTATGCTCTCCTGATATTGTGTTAGTAGAAGATGTCCTTCATTAAACTTCTCTGTTGATCGAACATTAGACAAGTTCTCATATGGAAGAGATGTTACTGTAAAAATATGGTTTTTGGGAACAAAGAGATTTTAGCGGTCTATTCAACTAACACTACTCAAAAGAAAATGATTATTTATCAACAATTCAATGTCCATGTTCTGAATTTGGCAGTCTTAACACTTGGTCATCAGTATACATTATAATTTATAGATTATACATTACATATGGTAGATAATATAAACACATATATAATGTACATACATAACCATATACACACTAAAAGATAATGTGGAGTTGCTTGTTACGTCCACTCGTCTAAGGGACCATATGGACCTGCACAGTGTGAGCCCAATGGACAAGTGAGGTTCAGATGAGCTGCACAACATGGCCATTGTGGGATGCATAATTGACTGCAAGTACAAAATGACTTACAGATGTTAGATTACATTGTAGCAATTATTTGACACAAGTCCATAGTGGATAGTGAATTATACAATTTTCTGCTTCAAAAATTAAGGGAAAGCAAGTTATATGGATTGCATTCAGTGTCTAAAGCCTTGTTCTGTTGTAGCCTTCTCTATGGAGCAGAGGATCCATCAATTGCTGGGATGGTGTTGGACAGTCCTTTCTCTAATTTGTTTGATCTCATGATGGAGCTGGTTGACGTTTATAAAATTCGCCTTCCCATGTTCACGGTATGCTTTTCATTTGTTTTCTTTCAATCTGGGTATTGGTAATCTAGGGTTATGCTTATGAGTAGTCAAGTGCATCTGTTACCCTTTGAGACTAAAGTGTAAATTGGAAGATTACAAAAATGAAAATGTTCAAGAAATTTATCCATAGCCAAATCCATTTGTGATAGCAGTCTTTTTCAATATTTGAAATTCAAATTTCTCTACTGCATTTTAAAGTTTATGATATTTAAAAATGAAAATATTATAATTATAGTATCCCATATTGTCTTGCAATTCAATGATCATTTACAAGAGCATAGAAACCATTTCTTTTTCCTTAAATAAACTTTGATTTTCATTAAAATTAGTAAAAGATCACAATTTGTGCTTTTATTTTGCAATTGGCATTGCCTACAAATCATGAGGAATCTCCACAAGACTAGCATTTAGCCTATACTCATATGAATCAAAATAAAAAGTTTCACCATAAATTTTTGTAATAATTGCTTTGCTACCACTGGATGAAAAGAACAGATGTCATCTCACAATCCAGTGTTCATCAACATGCATAAAACTCCACACATCAAAACAATATTTTTTCCTGCTTGCCCAAAAAATGTTTCTTCTATGAAATTCTTTATCATAATTAATTATTTTCCTTCTATATGGTGGCAATCAATATATTAATCATTTGATCTCAAGAGTAATTTACCTAGTGATGAGCATTGGATCTTGTTTCAGCTGAAGTTTCTACTGACAATCAGATTATGTATTACAGATTGCCCCAAAAACCTTCATTCCAGCACTGTTTGGACATGCAACTGAGGATGTATTCATCCAGCCACATCATTCTGACATCATTTTCAAATTATACGCGGTATTTCAATATCATTTTTTATCAAACTAATTGTCTTATGTCTTTAAAGCAAGATTAATATGCATTTAACAAATAATTTTTCTTATATAGCTAATGATGGATGTTCCATATAGGTGGATAAGAATATTATAAAGTTTGAGGGTGATCATAACTCTGCACGTCCCCAGTTCTACTATGACTTAGTTTCTATTTTCTTCTACAATGTCCTGCATGTTCCACAATTGTCAACTATGGGCACTACTGCAGCTGATAAATATTTCGATCTTGGAGCTTTCAAGATGGGCCATGATTTGGATGAGGTAATTTGTTCAAATTTTCCATTCTTTCATTCTTCCCTTACACTCATTCCCAATGGAAGAGGAAAAAGAGCTGGAGAGAGCTGGAGACAGCAAATATGGGTTTCATTTAGAAGAGAATCATAACAAAACCCAAAGAAAAAATCCCAGCTAATTGAAATATGAGAACACTTTTCCTTCTTGTTATGTAAAACACTGTCAGGTATTCCTTATTTATTTATATTGTTGTAAAACCCTGTGAGTTGTGTTCTCAGTTTTTTGATTTTCATATAAATTTTATTAAAACTTAATTGTTGTTTATGTATGGACAAGGCCAAATCTGTTAGGTGTAATCACCTTGTGATATAATATTGTCCGATATATACAGTAAATTTTTGTGTATTCATACTGTGTTCATTGTGAATTGCTTTTTTGATGTTTTATGAGACCGCATTGTTTCCCCATTTCCTGAAAATTGAAAGTGCCTTTTCTAAAATATGTATTGTTTACTAAATTCCCTACCATTTATGAAGCCTGTACTCATTTCTCCACTCAAGGTAGCATATTGTTAGAATGAGAATAAAATAAAGGTCTGGAATTGATAGGTATAAAACTTCTTTTCCTCCAATATACATTTTTTGAAAATGATCATACTGTGTGCTTTTGATGTCCTAAGGTCTTGTTTCCATTTTAATAATGATTAGTAGATGAATGAACTATCATAATGTTTTGTGTTTTAAGATAAGCTCTCCATTTTAATGGGGAGTTTAAATCCCACTTGAGGCCTTTCCTGGCCCAATTTCAGCTTCCGAGAAGGGTGCCCCTCTCATTTCCTAGGTAATCTTCATGTCAGTGTAGTGAGTGTTGCAAGTTGCTTCTCTGCAATCTTCTGTGCCTGCATGAGTTTGTTTGTTGTGGACAGGGTCTTTCTTGTAAACCTCTTCCTATTAGAGGGATGGTGATTCTTAAGATAATCTGACCATTATTGTGTTTTAGCTTGCTGACATTTTTCTGCTTATGTAGATCACTTTTCCAATTGAAAAGTTCTCCATATCTTCCTTGAACTAGCAGACAGACTGCCACATCTTTTCAGGATAGCACTACTGGAGGTGGAATTTGAAGTCCAGGATGCAGGTAACAATTGTGCTGCCAGTTGTATTAGGTATCCTGCATGACCTTTTGTCTGAACCAAATGTACCTGTACATTTGGAGATGGCATTTGCTTGAAAAATAACCCAACATAGCATTGATATGCTGGGTATTTGTTTTGAGCAATTATTTGTTTTGACATGAGTGCTAATCATCATCTTCTATTGTTGGTGTTTCGATTCATATTTTTGTTCAATTGTTTCCTTATATTTTTATAAACCCTTTTCTGAGCAGTGAAGGAAAGGTCTGATCATGGTGTTGGATTTCATCCCTCAGAGGAGTTCTCATCATTAATATAAGGCATGCTTATTTCTTTGAAGTCACAACTAAAATCCATGGCCATAAACAGAGGGTGCATCATCTTGCGAATTGTAATAGACAACATCTCTTATCACACTTTATTTTCCAGCATTCTGTATTACACAGCTTTGACTCTCTGTCTATTAAATTGGCTTCCTATTCGGTACTGCTAGATGCATCTATGATTCATTTGGACATTGTATCTGTCAAGGATTATTACTAGAGATGGATTGGTAACAAAGTCTGCTGTGGAAGTGGTTGATTAGATTTTACAAATTTGGTATAATATTAGTGTTTTTTGAAGTAGGTTTATGCAATTGCATTGTGTAACTTTCCGAGTATTTGTCAGGGAACTGCATGTTTAGAGAACCACATTGTACTCCAGGTAATTTTTTTTTTATAAATTTGTGTATTCATACTATGTTCATTGTGAATTGCTTTTTTGATGTTTTATGTGACTGCATTGTTTCCCCATTTCCTAAAAATTGAAAGTGCCTTTTCCAAAATATGTATTGTTTACTAAATTCCCTACCATTTATGAAGCCTGTACTTGTTTCTCCACTCAAGGTAGCATAGTGTTAGAATGAGAATAAAATAAAGGTCTGGAATTGATAGGCATAAAACTTATTTTCCTCCAATATACATTTTTTGAAAATGATCATACTGTGTGCTTTTGATGCCCTAAGGTCTTGTTTCCATTTTAATAATGATTAGTAGATGAATGAGCTATCATAATGTTTTGTGTTTTAAGATAAGCTGTCCATTTTAATGGGGAGTTTAAATCCCACTTGAGGCCTTTCTTGGCCCAGTTTTAGCTTCCGAGAAGGGTGCCCCTCTCATTTCCTGGGTAATCTTCATGTCGGTGTAGTGAGTGTTGCACGTTGCTTCTCTGTAATCTTCTGTGCCTGCATGAGTTTCTTTGTTGTGGACAGGGTCTTTCTTGTAAACCTCTTCCTATTAGAGGGATGGTGATTCTTAAGATAATCTGAGCATTATTGTGTTTTCGCTTGCTGACATTTTTCTGCTTTTGTAGATCACTTTTCCAATTCAAAAATGCTCCATATCTTCCCTGAACTAGCAGACAAACTGCCACATCTTTTCAGGATAGAACTACTGGAGGTGGAAGTTGAAGTCTAGGATGCAGGCAACAACTGTGCTGCCAGTTGTATTAGGTATCCTGCACGACCTTTTGTCTGAACCAAATGTACCTGTACATTTGGAGATGGCATTTGCTTGAAAAATAACCCAACATGGCATTGATACGCTGGGTATTTGTTTTGACATGAGTGCTAATCATCATCTTCTATTGTTGGTGTTTCGATTCATATTTTTGTTCAACTGTTTCCTTATATTTTTATAAACCCTTTTCTGAGCAGTGAAGGAAAGGTCTGATCATGGTGTTGGATTTCATCCCTCAGAGGAGTTCTCATCATTAATATAAGGCATGTTTATGTCTTTGAAGTCACAACTAAAATCCATGGCCATAAAAAGAGGGGGCATCATCTTGCGAATTGTAATAGACAAGATCTCCTATCACACTTTATTTGCCAGCGTTCTATATTACACAGCTTTCACTCTCTGTCTATTAAATTGGCTTCCTCTTCGGTACTGCTAGATGCATCTATGATGCATTTGGACATTGTATCTGTCAAGGATTATTATTGGAGATGGATTGGTAACAAAGTCTGCTGTGGAAGTGGTTGATTAGATTTTACAATCTTGGTATAATATTAGTGTTTTTTGAAGTAGGTTTATGCAATTGCATTGTGCAACTTCCCGAGTATTTGTCAGGGAACTACATGTTTATAGAACCACATTGTACTCCAGGTAATTTTTTTTTTAAAATTTGTGTATTCATACTGTGTTCATTGTGAATTGCTTTTTTGATGTTTTATGTGACTACATTGTTTCCCCATTTCCTGAAAATTGAAAGTGCCTTTTCCAAAATATGTATTGTTTACTAAATGCCCTACCATTTATGAAGCCCGTACTCATTTCTCCACTCAAGGTAGCATAGTGTTAGAATGAGAATAAAATAAAGGTCTGGAATTGATAGGTATAAAACTTCTTTTCCTCCAATATACATTTTTTGAAAATGATCATACTGTGTGATTTTGATGTCCTAACGTCTTGTTTCCATTTTAATAATGATTAGTAGATGAATGAGCTATCATAATGTTTTGTGTTTTAAGATAAGCTGTCCATTTTAATGGGGAGTTTAAATCCCACTTGAGGCCTTTCCTGGCCCAGTTTCATCTTCCGAGAAGGGTGCCCCTCTCATTTCCTGGGTAATCTTCATGTCGGTGTAGTGAGTGTTGCAAGTTGCTTCTCTGCAATCTTCTGTGCCTGCATGAATTTGTTTGTTGTGGACAGGGTCTTTCTTGTAAACCTCTTCCTATTAGAGGGATGGTGATTCTTAAGATAATCTGACCATTATTGTGTTTTAGCTTGCTGACATTTTTCTGCTTATGTAGATCACTTTTCCAATTGAAAAGTGCTCCATATCTTCCCTGAACTAGTAGACAGACTTCCACATCTTTTCAGGATAGCACTACTGGAGGTGGAATTTGAAGTCTAGGATGTAGGTAACAACTGTGCTACCAGTTGTATTAGGTATCCTGCACGACCTTTTGTCTGAACCAAATGTACCTGTACATTTGGAGATGGCATTTGCTTGAAAAATAACCCAACATGGCATTGATATGCTGGGTATTTGTTTTGAGCAATTATTTGTTTTGACATGAGTGATAATCATCATCTTCTAATGTTGGTGTTTCGATTCATATTTTTGTTCAACTGTTTCCTTATATTTTTATAAACCCTTTTCTGAGCAGTGAAGGAAAGGTCTGATCATGGTGTTGGATTTCATCCCTCAGAGGAGTTCTCATTATTAATATAAGGCATGTTTATGTCTTTGAAGTCACAACTAAAATCCATGGCCATAAACAGAGGGTGCATCATCTTATGAATTGTAATAGACAGCATCTCCTATCACACTTTATTTGCCAGCGTTCTGTATTACACAGCTTTCACTCTCTGTCTATTAAATTGGCTTCCTCTTCAGTACTGCTAGATGCATCTATGATGCATTTGGACATTGTATCTGTCAAGGATTATTACTGGAGATGGATTGGTAACAAAGTCTGCTGTGGAAGTGGTTGATTAGATTTTTCAATCTTGGTATAATATTAGTGTTTTTTGAAGTAGGTTTATACAATTGCATTGTGCAACTTCCCGAGTATTTGTCAGGGAACTACATGTTTAGAGAACCACATTGTACTCCAAGTAATTTTTTTTTTAGTTTTTTTCAAAAACCGTCGCTTAAGCGACGACTGCAGGCATTTTTTTTTTTAATTTCAAAACCGTCGCTTAAGCGACAGCTGCAGGCATTTTTTTTTAAATTTCAAAACCGTCGCTTAAGCGATGGCTACATGCAATTTTTTTTTTTTAAATTTGCAAAAACCGTCGCTTAAGCGACGGATCTAGGCAATTTTTTTTTAAAATTTCAAAAACAGGTAAACTAATCTGTCGGAGAACTGGCGATTTAGATTCAATCGATGGTGAACTAAGCTGTCGCTTAACCGACTGATTGAAAAGATATCGGATAACCGACGTAAAGCCACTGATGCTTAAAAAAAAATCATACATGCGACAGGGAAGTGTCGAAAATCCGACAATACAGCCGTCGGATTTTTGGTCGAAATGTAATAGTGTTATGGTCACTTTCAGAATTTTATTTGTTCAAGTTTTGAACAAGGGATTTATTTAAAGGTTGAGAAGCAGTTTGAAGAGCCCTTGGTTTCCATTCTTGATCCAAAGTTTAAAAAGAACAACAATGGAGAGGAAGAGAATGCTTCACTTTATGATGAACATAATGAAGACATTGAACTTTTAAATCGGAAATTTCATGATCCCATGGCTTCTTGGATGGAGTTGTATTTTTCAAAGGTTTCTAATGCTCCAGCTTTTGGCATAATTCTTATTTCCAATCATAAGTATCAACTGCCTACAGACTCTTTATTGCGTTTATCACATCCTTTGTGGGTTTTATCCAACAGTAGCATGCATGGAATTATGATTCTCAGTCAAATGGTTTCTTGGCTTCACTAGAAGTATGATTACACTTGATTGAGTTGTTTCCTCCAATTAGAAGTAGGAGTAAATAGCAGAATAAGATTGCTATACAAGCATGTAGATTCTTTTCAGTATGCTGGTTTGTAGCAGTATTTTGTCATTTCAGAGGTATGTGTTTAGAGTTTGAGAATGTTGTAGAGAATCGGTAAATGACTCCATCACCCAATGAATAAGGCACAAGGTCTACAGGTTCTTGAAGCCTCATAAGGAGGACTTCATCCCGCAGGAAGAGCTATATGTTATAACTAGATCTTGTTCTTAATTTATCTATTCTTTTTGTCTTAATTTTCAACTGTTGGTTTAAAATGATCTTACATTTTATGTTTATTTTAAGAACTTTTGACAATCAGTAACTTTTGTTGGATTTAATGCTTTTTATGGTTGAATTATTTCATTAATTTAGTTTTAAGGTTTATCTTTTGGAATTATTAGTTAATATGTATATTTTTAATCTTTCAAAAACTTATAATAAAAGTTTATTCCATGTTTTATTTATAATCTAACACTCATTTTTGAGTCCTTTGTCAAATATCTTCATGAGGAGATTCCTGTAGCAGCTCTGTTTTCCTTTTTTTGTCATTATCATTGGGAGCAGATTAGGAAGTGATGGAAACAAATTATGCAAAACCAAAAGTTTTTTTTGTCCAAAACAGACTCATGCACAAAAACCTCTCTCAAGTTTTCAACATCTATTATTGTTTGAGAGATTCGATATCATCTTTGTGGCCTATTTTCAGGGTTTGAATTATTTAATAATTTCCTGTTTTAGTCACCAATTTCCAGCACGTATTTCAATCACTTTAAGGGGAATTTTTAAAAACAAAGAGAGGTTTTTGTTCAAAATAGACTCATTTAAAACAACCTCTCTCATTTTTTTCACAGGTGTCCGAGATTGAGAGATATGAAGGCATATTTGAGACCCAAATTTCCCGAAATTCGCCAATTTCCCCAAATCCAATTTGTTATTTTTGGGTTAATTGTCTTTAAATATTTTGATTTATTATGTAATGAATTGATGTAATTGTTTCAAATTTCAACCTAGAAGGTAGTTATGGAACAACTTTACTTTTGTCATGATAAAAGGAAGACAAATATATAGTTTTGGGGTGGTATTTTTCACTCAAGGAGAGGCTTTGGAGCTTTGATTTCTCAAGCTAGAATTTATAACTCTTATGTAAGTGGATTAATGTTATTGATTATATATAAAATGATAAGCCCTTTTACCTGTCATGCTTTTTCATTTTTGATCTGGTTAATTGCTCAATCTACAATTTCATTTCCTGTTTAAAGGTTTATTCATGTAAATGCTTGTAGCCTGTGGGTGGAATTAGTATTTCATGTGTAATGTTTATGGATTATTGGGATGTGTTTGATCCCAATTTTATCCAACTTGCATGATATAGTTCTGTATTAACTTGTGGATGTTTATTTCCTCCTTGCTGATGAAGTTTTTAGAACTAAAAACCCTAAAACCTATTTTACTTAATTTTACTTTTGAGATTGTGTTGGCTTGTTCTTCTAGTAGTTTGAGAACAATTTCTGGCACTAACATACCCCAGGAATATTTGCTGATATGCAGAGAATGCACAGGAAAAGTAATGAAGCCTTTAGAGAATCAATCTAAGCCTTTTGAACCTGATATTCATTGCAAATTCAGTTTGCGGCTGACTTGAGCTTGTTTGGGGTGGATTTTTAAATTCTTTAAACTAGTACCTAGGTAAATGTTTCAAATGTGGTATTTACTCTAACTCGAATAATTTAATTGATATTTTCAGTGAAAACAAAAACTAAGAAAACATAACCAAACAAAAAAATAGTGTTTTTTCTTCTCTCCAAATCAGTTCATCATTCAATAAACTTCAGAACTTAAAAGAGCTGTCATACTCGGGAAAATGGCTCACTGAAAGATTACAGTCAAATTGCAAACCTAATAAATTTCCAAAACTTGGAAATCGACATGAATTCACCTCTTTGACAGAGAATTATGGTCTGTATGGCTGTATGGCCATTCAACAGAACCTTCTATGTAACCTATTGAAACCCGTATGTGTGGCCTATTGTTGTTTTCCATAGGTTGTACATAATGATACGTCCTCCCTACTATACAGATATGCTCACATGGATTCCCTGTTGGGTGGCTTCTCCTTGTTCGCTTCTCTTTGCTGATATTTTGTCCTCACCAAAGGATGAGAATAAAAGTTCATTCTCTGATCTTCTCTTACTCACAAAAACTCATTAATTATTAATGTGTCTTTTCTATTTCTTGCTACCATTTTATAATTTTGAGTTGGGACAAATCCCTAATATCAATGGTCAAGATTAGATATAGTCATGACTTAATATCTATGTTGTGTGGCAGCTCCCCCCCACCTTCTTACTTCCGCACCTAAAGCTTTCTCCCAAAATGCTCCTATTTTTGGGAATGCTCCCTGTTAGATTTTTAACATCAAGATAGCATAACATTAGGATCTTTAACTGAGAGAAAAACAAGCACAA
Organism: Pseudotsuga menziesii; assembly: GCA_001517045.1. Classification (NCBI taxonomy): domain Eukaryota; kingdom Viridiplantae; phylum Streptophyta; class Pinopsida; order Pinales; family Pinaceae; genus Pseudotsuga; species Pseudotsuga menziesii. Next base: position 371,581 of record LPNX010031273.1, on the reverse strand, counting down.
CAATCAATCACAAGAGACAACGAACACAATTTTTTTCCTCGGGGAAACCATAAATGGAGAAAACCCCGCAACTTCCCCAGATATAGAATAAGCACCAAAAGTAAACCCCAAAACAGTAAGATGATCTCCCAACAATAGTAACCTATATCTTCCTTGCCCCAGTGTCTTTGTCTTCTTCAACTATGTGCTACAACTGAGTGTGAGTGAGTGTGTGATAAATAGAGAGGCTAGCTCTCTATTTAGACTAATTCATGACTTGACAAAACCCAACTAGGGATGAATTCACTAGGTGAGTCTAATAACCCTAGTTCCCCGAAACTGTGGGGAATTTTACCCTTGATCAATAGGAGGGTTAACCACAATGACTTGACATGGCTTGTTTACATTATAGAATCTCCTGATAGGAACATCGGGTTACAATACATAAGAAATAAAAGTGAATACATTTGAAGTTACAATTTCGTCAACACTCCCTCTTAACTAGGAAGATATTCAATCGACACAATTTTCATCACTGGTCTTCTTCTTTGGATCATCTCGTCATCTGCATCTTGAAGTCATATTCATCTTCAAGTCATATTCATCTTCAAGGCATCTTCATCTTCAAATCATCTTCATCTTTAGATATGGATCATCACTCGATTTGGATCATCATCACTAGATTTGGATCATCACTCGATCTAGATCATCATCACTGGATCTGGATCATCACTCGATTTGGATCATCATCACTAGATCTGGATCATCACTCAATCTAGATCATCATTGGTCATCATCACTGGAGCATCATATCTAGATCTGTATCATCACTCGATCTGGATCATTATTGTTGGATCATCATCATGGGTGCTATCTCATGATTCTTCTTGTCATAGAAAGTTCTATAGAGCTATCCCTTTTTCATGCTGGTTGTAGGCCTAGCCTCCATGTAGGTCTTCTTCAGTGCTTATATTTGACACCAAGTTAGAATGGCCTACCCAGCACTTACATCTAACCATGAGAGGAACACATCCAACACCATGTCAGAAAGGCACGCTAAGCACTCACATTTGATCATGTACGAACCAATCCTATAATCACAACAGAAAGGATTAGCACTTATATCTAGCCATGCAGGAACACATCATGCAACCATGCTAAAAAGGCTCTGCACTTACATCCAACCATGCGGGAACACATCCTACAACCATGTTGGAAGGGCTCTGCAGTTACATCAACGCATGCGGGAACACATCCTGCAACCATGATGGAAAGGCTCTGCACTTACATCCACCCATGGAAGAACACATCTTGTAACCATGATGGAAAGGATCTGTACTTACATATAACCATGCGGGAAAACATCCTACAACCATGATGGAAAGGCTTTGCACTTACATCCACCCATGCGGGAACACATTCTGCGACGATGATGGAAAGGCTCTCAACCTCAGGCTGAGGGTTCCTGGTAATTGACCAGGTGCCTCCAATCTCCAAGAGAACGGAATCATCCATTATATTTGATTAAGTGGGAACACATCCCTCAATCACATCAGAATGGCCATTTGCTCACATCTGATCATGTGAGAACACATCTCACTGTCATCCCTTAGTCCTATACCAAGTATTCCTAGCAACCAACCAGGCACCTCCATTCCAATAATGGCAATAGCCCTTATATCTGATCATGTAGGAACCAATATTGCAGTCATATCAAAATGGATCAGCACTCATATATGACATGGAAGGAACCAATCCTCTCACCATGACAGAATGGCTCAGCCCTTACATCTAACCATGGAAGGAACCAATCCTCTCACCATGACAGAATGGCTCAGCCCTTACATCTAACCATGGAAGGAACCAATCCTCTCACCATGTCAGAATGGCTCACAGACTCATCACTTCCCCTCAGAAGGGACCTCGATCTGGAGAACACCAAGCTTCTCCCTTAAGTACTCAAACTTCACTCTGGCCAATGGCTTCATCAACACATCAACTATTTGTTCATCCGTTGCAACATACTAGAGCTTCACTGCTCCTCTCTGCACCATATCCCTGATATAGTGATACTTGATCTCGATAGGCTTCGACTTGTCATGGAACACCAATTTCTCTGACAACTTCACACAACTCTAGTTGTCACAATGTATACAAGTAGCATCCAACTAGAGATCAAATAAATCAGACAGTAGCTTCCTCAGCCATATTGCCTCACAAATAGCTAAACAAGCTGCGACATACTATGCTTCAGTTGTACTCAGTGCCACATAGGATTGCTTCCTACTAAACCAAGAGATCACACCTAATCCCATACTGAAGCAACACCCTAAAGTGCTCTTCCTATCGATGGCACTGCCTGCCCAATCTGAATCAACATAACCTTCCACGTTAATCTTCTGACTCGGCTCATACTTGAGCCCATAATCAACGGTACCTTTCAGGTGCCTCAGAATATGATTTGTAGTAATCAAGTGAACATGTGTCGGATCTATCAGGAATTGGCTCAAGGTGTTCATAGCAAAGTAAATATATGGTCTCATGTTCATCAAGTACATCAAGGACCCAATCATTTGATGATACATCATAGCATCAACTATCTATGATGAAGCACTACTCAATACCTTCAAGTTTGATGCCATAGGTGTGGCCATAGCCTTGCAGTCCATCATCCCAAACCTCTTCAGGATCTCTATTGTATATTTCCCTTATCCCATGGAAATTCCATCTGCATTTTGCCACACCTCCATGCCTAGAAAATAATGCACTATACCCAAGTCCTTCATTTCAAACTCAGCAGCAATATTTCTCTTCATATCAGCAATCAACCCATCCATACCTGTTACAAACAGATCATCTACATACAGTAGAAGCATCACTAGGTTTCCATATTCAACCTTGTAGTAAAGGCCTGGAATCTCATTTACTCTTAGTAAAGTCCAAACTAGATAGAAAGCTATCAATTCTACCGTACCAAGTACAGGGGGCCTGTTTCATACCGTACAGGGCTTTCTTCAATCTACATACATGAGACTCCCTGTCATGTGTCTCAAAACCAAGTGGTTGTTCCACATACACTTCTTCTTCTACTACACCATTCAAGAAAGCAGTATTGACATCCATCTGGTGTATCTTCCATTTCATCACTATAGCCAGGGCAAGTACTGATTTGATAGAAGTGTATCTGGCTACAAATGCAAAAGTTTCTTCATAATCTATTCCTTCTTGCTTTATATTTTTCAATGCTACCATCTGCAGCATGCTTGATCTTGTAGATCCATTTGGAAGTTACAACTGACTTCCTTTCTAGTCTTGGGACAACATCCCAAATATCATTCTTCATGATTGATTGATACTCTTCGATCATAGCATCCTTCCATTCTTTCCATTCTTCTGCTTCTTCATAATTGGAAGGTTCTTTATTGATGAAATCACATAATAATTCTATATACCCAGAGTAGGATCTGGTCCTCATTCTTTCTCTGTGATTCTCTTCTGGAGCCCCATATCTTTCTGCACCTTGGATAGCTTCTTGTACCCAAGCAGGTTTCCTCTTGTGAGGATTCTTCTCCTGAGGTGGATCTACCAGTTCTTGTGGTTCTTCAAATTCTTGATCTTCTTCTTCAACTTCTTTATTCATGGTTGTGTCATGAATTTTGGGTGCTTCTGCTTCTACAGATTCTTCAGTAGGTCTATTTCTAGATTTGTTGTAAGTTGATTCCTCATCAAATGTCACATCCTTGCTGATGTTGATCTTCTTGAATCTTGGGAAGTATATTCTATAAGCCTTCGAGCTTTCAGAGTATCCCACAAATATACCCTTCTTTCCTGAAGGATCTAATTTTGTTCTCTTCTCTTTTGGAATGTGAATGTATACAGGACAACCGAATATTCTTAGATGGCTAACTTCTAGTTTCTTGCAAGAGAAGACTTCTCTAGGAGTCTTGCTCTTGAGTACTCTATGTGTAGTATGGTTCTGTACATACACCATTGTTCTGGCAACTTCTTCCCATAGATGCATAGGTAGATCTTGATCATGAAGCATTGCTCTTGCAGCTTCCATTATAGTTAGATTCTTCCTTTCTGCAATCCCATTCTATTGTGGATTGTATGGAGTGGACAACTCCATCTTAATCATTGAGTCTTTGCATAACTCTTTGAATTCATTTGATGTGAATTGTCCACCATTATCTGATCGAAATGTCTTGATCTTCTTTCCAGTGTGGTTCTCGATCAAGGATTTGAATTCCTTGAACTTGTTGAATACTTCATCTTTGTTCTTCATGAATTAAATCCATGTCTTCCTAGAAAATTCATCAATAAAAGTAACATAGTATACATACCCGCTTAGTGAACTTGATTACATTGGACCGCATACATTGGAGTGGATGAATTCCAAGATTCCTTTTGCTTCACTCTCGCTACTTGGAAATGTTTTCTTTGTGTTCTTTCCTTTTGCACATCCTTTGTAGACCCCATCATGTTTTGCTTGAATTTCTGGAAGACCTTCAACAACTTTGCTTGCAAGTGGTAGTGCTCTGTAATGTACATGTGCAAGCTTTCTAGGCCAAAGCTCATTTGGCTCTACTATGTCATGGACTAAATCTTGTTCTGGATGGCCCTTCAATTTTTATAGACCTCATTCTTGTTCCCCAATCACTACTGCATCATCAATACTATTTCCCTTTGGCCACATGATAACTTGGCCATCTATAAATGCAAACCTCATTCCTTTTGGATCTAATGAAGATATGGAGAGGAGGTTCTTCTTTAGTCCTGGTACAAAAAATACTTCCTTCATTGTCGTAGACTTTCTAGAGTCTATCTTATAGGAGGATTCCCCACTAACTTTAATTGGATACTGGTATTCATCTTTGAGCTTCACCTTGTGAGGTGACTCATGTTTTGAGAGTTTCACAAAGGATTCCTTGAATCCTATCATATGTTTGGAAGCCCCACTGTCTATGAGCCAATCATATCTTCCATGAGTAATGTTTCCAGTGAGAGTAGAAATCAAAACATATTCTTCATCGTTGGAATAATCTTCACTTTCATGTCCAGTTCTCTTTTTGGAAGGTTCATCGTCCTCTACAGCATGAGCACGATGTCTTCTCTTGTTTTCATTATTCTTATGAGAGTTAATCTTGTTTCTAGGACATTCTTTTGCAAAGTGTCATCTTTCATCACATGTATAGCATCTTAATTTAGATAATTCCTTTCTAATGTTATCTTTGTGGTGAAAGGTCTTACCTCTGGAGTGATGATAGTTTCTTCTGCCTTTCTTGGAGTGAACTATGAGAGCTTGATCTTCACTTCCCATCTTCTCTTCTTGAGCTGCTATCCGAGCTTATTCTTGAGATAATTCTTCCCATAGTTTGCTGAATTTGACTAACTTTTTTCTGGCACATATTCCTTGAATCAAGGAGTCCCATGATCTAGGGAGACCATTAAAGGTGGTCATTATAATCTCTACATTTTCCAATTCTTCATGTACTACTTCCAGTTGCTCCTTGATCTGAGAGACCCTTGTAAAGTAAGACTAGATGGTCTCTACATTCTGGATCTTTACATTCTTTAGTTGGTTTCTTAGAGTCATTTTCCGGTTTATGTTCTTCCCTTCAAACAATTTGGTTAGTGCATCAAACATAGATTTAGGTGTCTTTAGGGAGGACACCTATGGTATGAGATGATCCTTTACTGAATCAGTAATGATCCTCTTTTCCATAACCATATTCTTCTTGTTTAAGGCCTTAGCCCCATCTCCCTCTGGAGCTAGAACCTCCTCACTGATATAGGAGTCCAACTCATTTTCTTCCAGGACCACGAAGATCCTATACTTCTAGGCTTGGAAATTATCAGCTCCCTCAAGCTTTTCATCAATATTGGTATGATGAGACATCTTAACTGAGAACCTCAAATGGAAATACCAAAGATTTAGATCTTACCAGGTCAAGATGTCGGATCTCGATTTGGAGCTGAAATTCTACAGTGCTTGTTCAGGAGCAGATTAGGGTTTTTCTTTTCTGGAGTTCTATCCAACCAAATGATTTGATCTTGATCCCTAACTTCAATTTTGGGGAGGATATCAATCTAGGCCTAGGCTCACTAAAAAATTCCACTTCTGTTGAAAGCCCTAATTTTCGACAGCAGTGTCGGGTCCAAAACTGAGAAACCTCAGAATTGGATTATGCTTTGATAGAAAGATGCACCCTAGGGAGGAGAGTTATTCCAACCTTCTTTTTCTGAAAATATATGGAGAGAGATCCACAAAGTATGAATCCCTAGTTCCCACAGCTGCACAATGTCTTCTTCTTAGGTTAGCTCTGATACCATGTTATATTTTTAACATTAAGCTAGAATAACATGAGGATCTTTAACTGAGAGAACAACAAGCACAACAATCAAACAAAAGAGACAATGCACACAATGTTTTACCTCGGGGAAGCCATAAATGGAGAAAACCCCACAACTTCCTTAGAGATAGAATCAGCACCAAATGTAAAACCCCAAAACAAGAAGATGATCTCCCGATAGCAGTAACGTCTTTATTCCTTGCCCTAGTGTCTTTCTCTTCCTCAGCTATGCGTTACAACTAAGTGTTAGTGAGTGTGTGATAAATATAGAGGCTAGATCTCTATTTATACTAATTCCTGACTTGACTAAACCCAACTAGGGACGACTTCACTAGGTGATTCTAATAACCCTAGTGCCCCAAAACTATGTAGACTTTAACCTTTCATCAATAGGAGGGTTACCCACAATGACTTGACATGACTTGTTTACATTATAGAACCTCCTAATAGGAACATCGGGGAATAACATGACTCAAGTACATCCTATAATAAACAGCGGGTTACAATACATAAGAAATACAAGTGAATACATTCTGAAGTTACAATTTCATCAACACTCCCAAGGCACTCCCTTCCTTTCCTATAATAAAACCTCCTATACTAGGTTGATCATTACATGACAATGTTTTGGTACCTCCCTCTTTTGCCAAGATCCTACAAATGTTTCTATGGTTGATCATTTGTTGATAATGTTATAAGTTATAAATATTAGATGATTTATGTTATAATATTGAGAATTTGGCTTGTTTGCTGCGTCAACCTAAATAGGAGTCAAACCGATCTGGTCTGGGATGGACCAACCTGTTCCTATAGTGGGTTGGTATACTTGACAAGTCATGTTACTAGGTAATCTACACCATCCTAGGTTGTTGAACAGGTTCTAGTTATAAGCAGGGAATTCTAAACCACATTATTTGTAGACAGGTGCATATTGCTGAGGTCAAAAGAAAGGTTTTCTAATTCTCTAAACAATTTATTTCTTTCCTAAAGTGAATAACTTAAAGCTACCGATATTCCTATGGCATTCCATATCCTTCTACGTGTGAGAAGAGGTCATGGATTCATCCAACGTCACTCTAATGCTCGACGTTATCGTACAACATATCCATATTGCTCTCCCCCAAGGTCTCATCACCTTAGTGAAAGGAATAGTCTTGAAAGGGACATTTTTGTATGCATTCATGTGTATCTCCTTAGAGCTTCCATTTCTGGCTTCTTTGTTTCTTTATGGTAGAAGCAGTAAGCTCATTTCCCTCTAGTATTCCTATGACATGGAAGGTTTTGCATTCATATTTAAATGGATGTTGTTCATAGTCCTTAGGAAGATATACCCATTTCCAACATCTACACAATGACTATCGAGTAGAGTCCTATGCCTTGTCATGGTTTTAGTTTGTTAAGTATACCTGATTCTATTCCTTCTCCCAGTGTTTCAAATCATGCATGGTTTTCCAAAAAAAAAAGATAAAAATACAACCTCATCCTATATTCTATGGCCCCATGAATATGCTTATATCCAATTTTGTTGGGGATCTTGTAGATTTCCCAGTGCAAGCACTGCAACATCACCCTAGGAAGTGAATAAACATTATGAATTGGAATCACAATATATCCCAACCATTTGTCCTTGTGGATACTCATTAGCTTGATGGAAGAAGGAAATTTTCCTATCCAATGGTGTATAGGATCCATGTGAAGCACCAACTTTTGAGTTGATCATCCTCTTTTGATTCTCGTTATTGCTACACTTTTACATGGCTCTAGGATGATCATGCTTATATACTATATCCTTGGAATCCACACTAAGATAATTCTTGTTGATAGGTCTCGTATAGTAGTACACTTATGGTTTCTAGGGAATAGTGATTTTTGCAATACCATTAAGCCAATTTCTTGAGTTTTGTTCAAAATTACTAGAAAAGGTTTATAGATTTCATAACCTACTTGATCATATATAATGAAATTATACAATCTATCATCCTTTTCCAACCATCAGATATTCAAAGTTGTGTATTGGTCCTTTTTACCTTTATAGAGGACTTTGTAAGTTAGGTTCCCAAATTCTTAAAGGGTTCTAGCTCAATGGAAGAGTGCCCATCTTACAAGTAGGAGGTTGGTGGTTAGATTACTCCATTCCCTAATGATATTATAATATCGGTTAAAACAACTAAATTATTAACCAAAATTAAGAGATAAGTGACCAAACAATGAGAGATAATTGACCAAACAAAATGACCAAAATTCATATATAAAATTACTAAAAACGACTAAATTAGTGACCAAAAAATGAGAGATGCAAAACTAGTCATTAAAGAGGATGCAACACGTGGCGCTAATGATGAAGCCAAACATGGAGTTTATATGGTAGTAAAATAAGATGCAGAACTAGGCATTAAAAATGATGCAGCATGTGGTGCTAATGATGAATCAACATGGCATTGATAGGGTAGCAAAATAAGATATTACTTTGGATGCAAAACATGGCTCTACATAGGAAGAAAAATATGGTGCAACTATAGAAGAAATATTTGGCGTCATTTTGGTAACAAAACACGATGCCAAAAAGGAAGAAAAAATTGGTGCAAATTTGGAAACAAAAATTGGGACATATTTGGAAGTAAACCATGGTGCAAAATGGAATGCTAAAGTGGTAGCAAAAAGGGATGCAATATTGGATGCTACTTTGGATGCTAACATAGTGCTATTAAGGATGCAAATATGGTGCTAACATAGATGTCATTAAAGAAGAAGAAGTAGACACTAACTAGGAAGCAAAATAAGATGTTATTTAGGAAGAAAAACTCAATGTTGTTTAGAAAGAAAAGTTGGATGCTATTCTGGAAGCAAAAAAATAGATATTATTTTGGACGTCATAAAGGATGCTATCTAGGAAAAAAAAAGTACATTTTTTGAGAGGATTTAATTTTTGTCCATGACGCATCCCATTTAGCGTCTAGTTTGACCACTCAATGTAAAAAAAAAAATACACTAAAAAGGGGCACTAAATGCGATGCTCGGTCTAGGATTTGTTGTAGTGTATACTGCTTCTCTAGACTGCGGTCGTAGCTCATATCAATTAATTTTGATTTGTCTTAACTATATGAATGATAGGGGGAAGTACAATAAATGGATGGTTATTTTGCAAGAATTCGATCTTGATTTTGTTTCGGCAAAGTAGAAGAAGGCATTATTTTTTTTTGATCTCATGTCAGTCTCCTTATTTTGAATGAAGATGAGATCTATGAGGATTCATTTGCAGATGAGCATATCTTCCTCATTTTGATTGCAGACCCTTATTATGGTGATATCATCATCTATATTGATACTTTGAAGGTTTGTTGGCAAGGGGTTGGAGTGAGTGAGTTCCACAACATCGTGGTAGCTGTGAGTCAGTTATTAGTGGACCCTTGATGTAAAGGCATAAGCCTATTTATAGATCCATTTTGAGGAGTCATCAATTAATCAAACAGTTAGATGTGATGAGTGAGCAGTTGTGAACAATTGTATGTGATCGCATGCATGATAGTAAGGGGTAATATATGGTCCAATCTGTTTTATGGACACTTTTCTGTTTTGACTATGATTTTATCTGGGATTCTTCCTGATGTATGCAATCTCCAGTTTTGGAGAAAGATTGTGTAATGTGGCATATTTGTGCAAGATTAATATATGATGCGATGAGTATGGATCAATTCTTGTCTACATTATAGATCTGTTATGATGCTGCGAATTTTTTTGGTTAAAATGGCATGATATAGATATGATTCAATTTCTTCCCGCTATGCGATCTGTTGGTTTTAAGTTGATGCAATCTATGTTTCTTTAATTGTTTGATGTGCTATGATGTTCCATGAATAATGTTTCAATATTTTGATTTTGTACGATGATTGCATAAGTTATGATCTCCCTCTGTCGAATCCCCATATCCTCCTCTCCCATTGTCGAAAAATTGGTTTTGACAGCTCTCCCTTGAATACCTCGGGTGAGACCTCGTCTTCTCTGCAGTTGTTGTTGGGCAGGGTAAAATCTGTCTAGTCTAGTGCTCAGGGAGATGGTGCTGTAGGGCACCGAGAGAGTGGGAAACCTTATCAACAAAGCTTTGTTGGTGCGCTTCTCCAACAAATGGTTTCGTTACCGGGACCGAGTTACAAATAGGAGGGGGATATGTTCTGGCATCTGACTCGATTAGAGATCAAGGGATGGTTTGATATGAAGTTGTGGGAGTTTGCAGAAGCTGAAAACCAGAATATTAAGCTATCGACGGGCCACTAGTTTGATAGATATATCCACGATGGTCCTCATGAGTGGTTCTTTTATGAATTCCCTGTGCTATTGCATGAATGGTTGGAAAAGTTCACTAAGCAAAAGACACACTTTCAAGGGGGAGAGCCGATGTCCTGGACCCCAGAGTTGATCCAAACACTACAAGAAACCAGCAACAAGGCATCATGGGTAGTCGAGGTATGGTTGGATAATATATTAGAAGGATCCATCATTGAACTTGTTGTTGATACTAATAAATCTTTTAGTGAAGAAGAAAGGGAGTTTATCAGTGGACCTCACGGAAGGTTCTTATTGTCACTACAGCTATCCATTAAGCAACTAGTTTGTGAAAAGCGTATCCTAAAGATGGACCAAGAGTAGTGGAAATCTAGTGTGCGGGGGATGTAGGCACTACGACAGAAAGGGGGGAAATACATAAAGAAATAAGCGGTAGATGGGCATGAGTTCTGGTGAGAATGTAAAGTTCATTAAAGAAACAAATGGTTGTACAAAAGGAGGAGAAAGGTTTCGAGAAAAGAGGTAGAGGAAGGGAGAAGGTCCTGCTGAAGTCAAAGTGCGAAACCATGAATAACAACCACATGGGATGAAGTGACCTTTTTGTGACAACGAGGACATATAAGCCCAGGATACACCCAAAAGAGTGATAGAATTGAACCCCAGTAGTAAGGTGTCTACTCCTCCAAGCACTACTCCACCACAAGGAAGGAACGTCCATTCTACATTGACTTTCCTGACGTGTCAGCAACAATCTAGTAATAGAGTACTAGGAGGAGGAAGAAGGTCCAGAATGGTGGGAGATGAAATTAAGTTTCCAATATTCAATTGAAATGGCACCGATTATCTAGAGCAGTACTATTTATTATGTGAAGCGATCTAGACTGCTCAACAAACTATCAATGATGATGTCAAGAAAATTCAGCTAGTCACTACTCTGAGGGGCCGTGCATTGGAATGGTTTATGAGATTCACATGGATTCCTCAAGGAGGTACTGCAAAAACATTGAATGAGATCAGAACAGAGCTATTTGAGGAATTTAAGAAGTTGAAGTTCGAAGCTCAGTACATTACTGAATTGAAAGAGATCAAACAATCCCGAATGAAACAATTTGGGATTTTGATTAGCGATTTAAGACATTGATGGCTTGGGTCAATTTTTAGATGAGAGATTTTCAACATAAAGAATGGTTTATCATAGCACTTGTCCCACATATCCGAAAACCATTAATGCAGCAAAATATTGCGATGCAGAGCGAGGATTTGGAGACCACGATGAAATTGGAGGCATCTCTAGTAAGGGAAGCCACCATTGGAATGAATCAGATTCAGGCGTAGTTGTCCAATTTAATGCTACAATTGCAAGATATAAAATATGATAAGGAATATTGCGATGATCTTTGGTGCACCCGTTGTCATGCAATTGGACATACCAAGGATACCTGTTTGACATTTTAGAACTATGTTCTATCGGGAGCCCCTAACCCATTGAGTGGTGTTGGCACACCATGGTGTTGCATCTATCATGTCTATGGGCATCGACATGAGAAATGTGATTACATGCAAAAGTTGGTCACCAATGCAGAAAGTTTGTATTATACATTTTGTCAATCAGTTGGACATGATGACAAAAACTGTCGTGCTTATGATTTTCTCTAGGAAAGGACGTATGATTCATACTTTGTGAAAGGAGAGGACCCCAGGATAGTGTAACCACAGCTACAAGTAGTACAAATAGTAGCACCGGTACCATATACACCACTACCTCCATTGCAGTTTTTCCCTACACAACTCCATCAACAGTTTATGGCACAGCTGTAGTTCACACCACGGCTGTAAATGGTGGTACAACCATAGTATAACCAAGCACCACAACTCTAGTATATTCATCCACAATATTTTCAAGCCATGCAATATGTCTAGCAGCATCCTAACCCACCGCAGCCACAAATGGCCCAACCGCAATTTCAGCAAGGAGTCGTCTGAGGAGGATTCTACGGGGGGTTCAAAGGTTGAGGAGGAGGATTTGGGCGCGGAGAAGGATGAGGTCATGGATCCATCTCGTGCTACACCTGTGGGGTATTTGGGAATTACCAGAGGGATTTCCCTCATGTGTAGTGCACATAATGTGCATCCAGTGATCATAATGTTGAAAGTTTCCCTCACTTGATTGGAAAATGGAAGGAAGGACAAATTCCTTGGTTACAGAATGCGCAGAATCAGAATCAGCCTGCATTCCAAGTACAAAACCAGCCGATAATGTAGAACCTGGTATCATCACAAAGTCAAACTCAGAACCTTCCTCAGACATAGAACCAATTGATGAACCAACCATTGAATCAGAACCCATGTTTGAACAAGGGATCGACAGTTGCCACTATTCAGGCTGAACCACGAATGAAGAATGTCAATGTTGGGATTGTCACTCACTCTGCTGCAACAACTGGAGATGATGGATGAAAGATACAAGTTCGGCTTGCTGGTAAGGATAAGGTTGCATTTTATATTGTGACAGAGAAAGATACCTTCTTTGACGCAAAGAATGAAATCTAGAGAAATCCGGGTAAGTTACCAATTGTTGATATGCCATTTGCTTTCGATCCATCTGCAGAGGCATGACCATCATGACAGTATGGTACCCTGCTCAATTTATTTGAGAGTTTTCTATCACTGGTGAGGGACTCAGATTCCCTTGTCGAGCTTGACGCATTATTGCACCTCCCGGATAAGATAGTTAAGGATTCCATTATGAATTCCTTGCAAAAAAGGAAGTCCCGAAAGGAGATGAGGATGAATGTCAAGATTGGAGATTATGAGGTTGAATTGGTCATTTTGGACCTTGGATCAGTTGTAAACATATTGACAAAGCAAACCTAGAAATTGTTGGGAAAGCCAACATTGGGATGGTCGGTGGTGCAATTGCGTTTAGCAAACCAAGCGAAGGTTCATCCCATTGGTCATGTTTCAAACTTGGATTTCAACATTGAAGGTATGAAAACACATGCTAATTTTAACGTGATACAAGTTGTAGGAGTTGGTGGTTCTTATCCTACACTGCTAGGAATTGGATGGGATAATGATAGCATGGCAGTTATCAACTTCAAAAAATGTGTTATGACATTTGAAAACTAGGAAGTTAGGGTCATTTCTCCTATGGACCCTCATGAAGGATGGCGATATATCGAACGAGTAAAGGATGAAGTCAGGAGAAGTTGGGATCATGCTTATAACATCTCTGAGGATTATATCCACCCTACTATAAATGGTGAACTTGGATGACACAACACAAGTTCTGCATCCTCCGACTCGAATGGTGCTCTAGAAAATTGGCAAAATCGGTTGCATGAGGTATCATTCAGAAAGTGCAAGTTGATTACACATGTCACAGTCTCTTTGACATGTTGTAACTGAGACTGTTGAGCTGTCCATTTATGAAGGACTTCATGGACTGTCTGAGTTCTTTCAAGAATTTGAAGAGAAGGTGTTTGAACTGCAAAGGAGACTGGCTCTTGATGTAGCACTGAAGGCTACTTCGGCTCGATGGTGCGCAACACACAAACAGACGATCCATGACTGGGAGCAGTGTCACATATTGATGATGGTATTTTTGGCGATGTAGACGTCTATCATGCTAGGAGATATGATGGATGAAATGACCTTGCCAGTCATTTAAACAAGTATTAGATGTTATGGACATCGCGGCCCAAAGATGAGTGGGTTCACGCTTTTGTTCACACTCTAGAAGAGATGCCAAGATACTGGTGTTAGGTCATGTTTTTGTTTTCCATTGTTTTTGATACTTTTATTTATATTTTGAAGCTTTCTTTTACTTTTTATTTCTAGAATTTTTTTTTGATAGAGATAGTATGATTTTTTTCCTTTAATTCTCATTATTTTTTATTTCTTAGTTTATTTTTACAAGTTTTGCTTTGATTTTATAATCAAAGGGCTTATATAAGGCTTAGATGGATTAAAAAATTCTAAAAATAGCATAAAAGTTAAATTTAAACTCCTAAACCAAGTTTCAACCCTTATCATTAGCTTAATATTTTGAAAATCATTAACCTAGACTTTCTTGTAGCGCAAGACAAAAGCAGATGCACAAAGGTGCTACAAGAAAATTGTGCAAGCTAAAATCATCATTTTTTGGTTCAATTTCTTCAGGATTCTCACACCTGAGATGTCATTCACATTGTGTGGTGGATTTACTACGTGTCTTTTGCAAGTTTAATCACTGATGAAGGTCGAATATCATCATAAGGGAAAATTGTGGCAGTTTCTTGCAGAGAAGAAATAATAATGATAGTAGAGTATAATGAGACAAAGGTGTATGGAATTATGTTTTTATCTGAAGTACACGGAGAGCAAGTGAAGATCATGGTGACAAATCATTGTTTGGTAATCGGGATGTTGAAACTGAATGAAAATTAGGGCTTTCAGGAGCGGTTGGTTAGAGTGGTCTAAGCAATCAGAGAAAGGTGGAGCATGCAACTCGACACCTAATAGTTGAGATAAGTAGATTCCAGCAGTCGAATTAGTAATTTTTAAATAGGTATTCCACGTGTCATTACCCAGATTTATTAATTTGGGGTTTTTTTGAACAAATGACTAACGATAGATTTGAAGGTAGAGTACTAGTTTTAAACTTAATCCATGTTAGATGATGAATTATTAATCAGTGGATTTAAAGTATTCATCATTTAAATCGAAGAATTCAGAGTAGAGTCTTTTGGATGTCCCTATACTGCATTCTATGTCAATTTGTTAAGATTTGAGGACAGTTAGACTGTGGTGTATTGATAGAAGTTCTTTAACCATAGCTCAAAATGAAAAAGAGTGGAAAGACCAATAGGTAAAAACCCTTAGGCTTAAGCTAGGTGAAGAACTTTTCATATTGTGCATAGTTGTTTACAGATGCAGGATGGTGAATGTTCTTCGAACATATTTAAAGTTATTATTCAGAGGTTTCTTACAAATTTGCTCAATTTTTAGACAAGGATATAGTGTCTTTTGACACCTTGAAGTTCAAATTAACCATGGAGTTAATAGCTGAACCAACAGGGATTCTGGATGAGGGAGAGTTCTAGTTCAAAAAGGTTCCTTTTACCTTTAATGCTTAGAGATATTTGCTTCCTGGTGTAGTTGCAGACTGGGGAAAAGGTGTCCCAATTCATAACTTTGAACCTCAGTGGATTGAGCCTATTAAAGTCTTGCAGAGCTATGTCACCTGTGAGGGTAGATTTTCCTTTGTTTTCAAATATCATTTTAGATTACTCCAACATCTCAGTAATGAGTCTAAAAATGAATCTATCTTTCTTCTTTTTGAAAATCTTACAGAAGATGTCATGTAGGGGGAGAGAGCAGTAGGATCATACAAAGCAATCAGTTTTTCACCATGGACTGATTAAGCTCATCATAAGTACTATATTGCATAAAAGGGAAAAGACATTGGAGCATTTCATATTTTGGTCAGGTTTCAAGACTGATCAGGATGAACAATGTCAGAGAAGACAAGTAGATAAAGGTCAAACTCTGATTAAGAAGCTTAGAAAAAAGGTAACAATTAAGGATGAAGAAAATGATAAACTAGAAGAGGCTTCAAAGCAGGAAAATAAAAAATTTGAATTTGGACAATGACTTAATGATAAAGAAAACAAAGTTTTACAGTAAAAAATGAAAGAACCTGAGCGTGTTATAGAAGTTTTACTTGCATAATCAATTCAAGATGTAAAAGAAGATATTGAGGAGCATAAGCAAATACCTATTACAGTACTATCAGAGGAGGATGAAAAATACTTATTTGATGAGGCTAGAATTCCTGTTACTAATGAAGCTAGGGTTTGTGCTGAGCAAGAAATTCACACTCATTGTGGTGAGGAAACAATGCCAAGAAGGAAAAAAGTGAAGGTTGTTGAATTTGCCTCAATAACTCATCAAGGAAAGGCTCTGAAGATGTTGGGAGAGGTTGCAGCACTCTGGAGACCTAAGATAAGGCTGAAGAACAAAATTAGGTTAAACATGAAAAATATATTGAATCCCAAATTGGATAAAGAAAAGGTTACATTAATAGAGGATTCATCATCTGAAGAGAATTTGGATGATAGTGAAGATGGAAATAAAAGTAAAAAACCAATAGAATGAAAAGGAAAATCTTTCATCACTGATACTAAGATCTCTGATATTTTTCTGGAGATTCGAAATCAGATGTTTGAAGAACAGCAGAAAAATGAGGTAAAGAGTTCTTGTCTAGAGAAGAAGGAGATGGTTGAAGAATAAGTTCACTACAATGCTGAAAATGAAGAACATCCAAAGTTTCCTATGACCTCCATAGAGCTTATGAAAGAGGATGAAGAAATCTATAAGAAACTGAAAATCCCATGGACACCAGAAGGGATGCGAACAATATCAGGAGACAAATGTATTGATACTGAAAAAGAAAACCTACAAAGAAGCATTAAGCAATACAAGTACCAAATTGAATATATGCATGAAGCTAATGATGGATTAGTTATTGCAAATAGGAGACTTAGAGAAGATTTGGAGGAAATTAACAGTCATTACCAAGAGTTGATTATAGTTTCAAGAGAAGCACTTAAAAGGAAAGGAAAACATAAAATCAGTTCACAAAGTTAAAGCAAACCATCCAAGAGCTACAACAGCATAATGAGGAGCTAACAAGGAGGATTGTAGACTTGGAGATAGATCAATTGAAAGTGAGAAGGAAAGCTCAGGCCTTGGAGGGAATTTCTTTACTAGCTAAAGCAGCTAAAGATTTGTAAAGTTAGTCAAGAAAGTCAGTTATTAGTGAAGTTTGGAAAGTTATTTTATTTTTGTATAAGGATAATTTAGATTGAACTATTTGATAGATATTCTAAAAATAGTTAGGGTTCATTTATTCAACTGATTTATAAAGAATAGGATAAATGTAAGTCTAAAAGAAGACAAATGGTTTTATTTTTTGCTGACAAGACGAGGCTATCAGGCTTTGTATATGAGCTAAGTAAAGACTATTATGTGCTTTTTTGAGAATTGAACTATGAAATATATGTACTATATGCCCTTCAGATTATTGATTGGTTTTATTTCTAATTTGTGTTGATTACTTAGTTGGTATATTCATTTCCAGTTTAATGTTTTTATGCTTGAAATGCTTGCTAAATGTGGGTGAAACTCAGTATTGTGTTTTCCGTTTGATTATGGTTTATATGTTATGCATCTAAGTCATTCAAATGCTCATGATTTAGTGTTTACTTTGGCTTTATGAATGTTTTCCCTCTTGTCTTCAAACTGCTCAACCAAAAAACCTTGAAAACCCTAGAAAACCATATTTTATTTTATTGTGATTATTGAGATTGTGTTGGCTTGTTCTCTTATAGTTTGGGAATAATTTATGGCACTAACATCTTTGGTGCCGTTGCTGGGGAATGAAGGTGAAAACCCATTTTCCCTGGGATACTTATCATTTCACTCGTTTTTTGAAGGTGAACTTAAACCAACAAATTTAGAAGACTACGTTTCACCAGTTTTTCACAGTGGCTACTAAGGGAGTTGGAACAACAAACAGACCTAGTTCACCTTTACAGTTGGGTGTTTCAGACCCAGAATAGATACTAAAAATACCTAGTAAAATCAGAAGGTCTCAGTCATCACTAGCACTATGTAACCCTGATCAGTTAGATATTTCATCAACTTTATCCATTTTGAAGGGAGAAGAACAAAATTCACCTTGGTTGAAGCCTATAATTCCTGTCAGTAATTTTCAAGTTTTCACTGATCCTCAATCTTTTAAGAAAGTAAAGATACTATCTCCTATAAAAATTCCTCTATTTCATCTAAAAGTTGGTAAAAATCCATTCCATCCAGGTTCCAGTAAAGTCTTTCCATCACCGAAACCTGTCAACTTAATGATGGCAGCCCAAAATCAGCCATTTGATATGATGGACCGAATGGTTGCAACTAGGTATGCACCTTTAGTTTTTCCTCAGCCTTTGAATGCACTTCCTAGAGGTGATTACTAGAAATACCTGCCTAGATTTAATGGACAAGGTGAAACTACAGCTAAGGAGCATTGGGAGGCTTTCCTCAGTTATGCTGATAATCAGAATATTGAGGCTAAGGATGTATGGATGAGGATGTTTATACAGAGTCTTGATGGAGATGTCAGAAAATGGTTCAAGGATTTGCTTGCAAATTCTATCACTATCATAGAAGAGCTTCAGGACCTTTTCATGAGACAATGGGGTGACACCAAGGATCATACATATTATATAACTGAGTTTGGAGCCCTTAGGATAAAGAAGGATGAAACCATAGCTGATTTTTTGAAGAGATTCAGTTAAATGTATGGCAGAATTCTTGCAGAGATAAAACCTTCATAAACATCTGCAAAACTCACATACGCCAATGCTTTTGATCATGAATTTTCCCTACTTCTAAGAGAAAGAATACCCGTTACTTTACAGAACATGCAGGATGCAACATTAGAAGTGGAGTCCAATATATTAGATTCTAATAGATTGAAGAGAAATACAGCTCAACAGATATATGACAAGAAGGGTAAGAAAGAGGCATCTCCAGGGGTTTCAACATCCCATTCTGTAGAAGGTAAAATTGATGAGATGGCCAAGCTAGTTAAGATCTTAAATTCAAAATTAAACAAGTTGGAACTATAAAATAATTCAAACAAACCTATTCAAGAAGGTGAGAGAAACCCTAATAATAAAAACCAATTCATAAGACAGTTTGCACCTCGTTTCATACCTAGAGAAAGATGAAACAATGATATACAATGAGAAAGGAGATAAACTGAGGATCAAAGAGTACCACCCCCACTTCAGAATAATGTTATTGATGAAGAAGAAAATGAAGAGGAAGTGTTCTTTGAGGATACAGACTAGGATATGAATTATTTTGGAGAGCAGTTAACTAAGGGTTTTGTCACTGAAGAAGAGTTTTTAAACCGAAAATATTATGATGCTGATATGTTTGAAACAGAAAATGATTTAAATTTTGAAGTGACCGCTGTAACTGCTAATGCATATCACACTGAGCCAAAGAAAACTTTGAATTTTAGGTCGGGTCCAAATCAAGTAGTTCAAAATCCAAAGAAAAAGGTACTTGTACCTACTAAAGAGTAGACTGATCTTGTGTTAGAGAAAAAACAAATTCAGGATAAACAATAGAAGAATGTGGAAGTTGAAGAGGTAAACAAAAGGGTGCAGAATTTTAATCTCGAAAATGAATTAGGTAAAATTAAGATTCACATTCCTTTTACTGAGTTAATGAAGAATCCGTGTTACAAAGATTCAGATCTTAAAATGATTGGTTCAGCAAATAGTCAGCCTCTTTCTGATACAGTGAATTTACAAGAAGAAAGCCCTAAAATCTTTATTGGATCAGCTTTAGCTGAAAAACTGAGAATGAAGCAAGTGCATCACCTTATTTTTACATCATGTTGAGTATTCATGAATAGATGATACATAACTATCTTTTGGATTCAGGAGCATCACACAACCTAATGCCAAAGGCCGTCATGGAGGCTCTAGGTTTGAGTATAACAAAACCCTATCATGATTTTTATGCTTTTGATTCACGAGCTGTAAAAATTTTAGGAGTGATTAAAGATATGGTTGTCAGTTTGGCTCAGCTACCAATGAAGAGTGTGATTATGGATGTGGTAGGAGCAAACATTACACCTAAATTTGGACTTCTCCTCTATAGATCTTGGGAAAAGAAGTTGGTTGGAATTTACAAATGGATTTAACATATGCCACCATTCCTGTATTTGGAGGAGAAAACAAAAGGTTATACAGAGAATTGCAATTTTCCTATATTGTGACAGATGACAAGAACCCTACAAATCATCCCTTGTATGTTGTTGAGAAGGATTTGGATACTTGTATGCTGCAATTTAGTGATGATGATAATAATACTGCTAGTTTGTTACAGGTTGAAAAAGAAAATTCAGTTAAACGTATTAGGGAACAAGAAGATGAACTTTGGCAATTATACTTTTATGGATCATCTTGTAAGGAAGGTGCTGAATCGGGGGTTCTTTTAATATCTCGTGGTGGTGAAACAGTAAAGCTAATGTATAAATTGGAATTTATTACCACCAATAATAGTGCAGAATATGAATCTTTGCTATTAGGCTTGAAAGCTACAAAATATTTAGGCATTTAGCAGATTTTTGTATATGGCGACTCCGAGTTGGTTGTTCAGCAGGTAAGGAACAACTATCAAGTGAAACAAGATTTGCTGAAAGTGTATCGTAATGAAGTATGGGATTTGGTAGACAATTATTTTGTGGCTTTTAACATTACTTACATTCCTAGGGACCATAACCAAACTACTAATTCTTTGGCCCTAGCAGCCACACATTTTAGAATTCCCAAAACAACACAACTAAAGTATCCTATTGAGGTTAGGTACAGACCTTCTGTGCCTGATAATGTAAAGCAGTGGAAATTTTTTGAAGATGACATTGAAATAAAAAGGTTTCTTTAGCTGAAAGGTGAGTTTTCCAATTCCCTGATTGATCAAGAGGAAGATGATGAGGTTGAAGATTTTGAAGATATTGCTGAAAATTAAATTGTTGGCCACAAGATTATTGAACTTAAAAGTAATTTCATTCCTAAAGGTTTGGTTCCATTAGAAAGAATAATTTCAAAAGATGATACACATTTAAAACCTATTGTACAGTCTTCAGAAGAAAATGTGGTGGACTGTAATATTGGTACTCCAGAACATCCTAGAATGGTGAAGATTTCAAAAGCACTCATAGCAGAACAGAGAAACAGGTACATTAAGTTGTTAAAGGAGTATGTTGATGTTTTTGCATGGTCTTATGAAGACTTGAATACATATGATAGTAGGATTATACAACATAAAATACCTTTAAAACCGAATGTTAAACCTTTTAAACAAACATTTAGGAGGATAAATCTAGCTTTGTTTCCTGTTATTGAAAAAGAAGTGAAGAAGTTATTAGATGCCAAGATCATTGTTCCCCTCAGGTATTCTTCATGGGTTGCCAATTTAGTTCCTGTTAGGAAAAAAAATGGAGAAATCAGACTGTGTGTTGACTTTAGAAATCTGAATAGGTCTTCATTGAAGGATAATTATCCTTTGCCCAAAATAGAACAAATATTGTAGAAGGTAGTTGGTGCACAAAGGATTTCTATGGTTGATGGTTTTTCAGGATATAATCAAATTGCCATGCATCCTAATGATAAAGAAAAAATAGCTTTTAGTACTTCCTGGGGAACTTTCATGTATGATAAAATGCCTTTTGGATTAATGAATGTTGGAGCAACTTTTCAAAGAGCTATGGATATAGCCTTTGTTGGGGAAAGAGACAAGTTTGTAGTGATTTACTTAGATGATATTACAGTCTTTTCACAATCAGATGATGAACATCTAAAACATTTGAAACAAACTTTTCTGAAATGCAGAAAATATGGTTTATCTCTTAATCCAAAGAAGTCACATTTTGCTGTACAGGAAGGTAAATTATTGGATCATTTAGTTTCAGCTGATGGAATAAGGATTGATCCGAAGAGGGTGACAACAATATTGAAAATAAGTCTACCAAGGAGCAAAAAGGATGTACAATCTTTCATTGGTAAAATCAATTTCATGCGTTGGTTTATACCAAATTTTGTTGAGACTATCAAAGAGATTATAGCCATGCTGAAGAAGGATCAAGAAGTCAAGTGGACTGCAAAAGCAAAGAATTCATTCGAAAAAATTAAGATGGCTCTTACTGAAGCTCCAGTATTAGTAAGTCCAGATTTTACAAACGAATTTCTATCCTTTTCTTTTGTATCTAAGGATACATTGGCTGTTGTTTTATTACAAAAGAATAAGGACGGTCTTGAACAACCTATTGAATTCTTCAGCAAATCTCTTAGAGATTCATAGTTAGAATACAACATTTTAGAGAAACAGGCTTACTCTTTGGTTAAATCTTTGAAATTTTTTAGAATCTATGTTTTGCATTCCAAAGTTATTGCTTATGTGCCTAATGCTGCCATCAAAGATGTTTTGACTCAGCCTGATAGTGAGGGAAAAAGAGGAAAGTGGATTGCCAAAATCATGGAATGTGATGTGGATATCATACCTAGAAAGCTAGTAAAGGGACAAGGTCTAGCTAAACTGTTAGCTGATTCAAATTGCTAAGATTTAGGACTACATCTGATGGCAGAACAACCAGCACAGGAAGAAAATCAAGCAGAGCTAGAGAAAGAGAAGATTATGGATTTCTATTCAGCATGTACATGGTATGCAGACATTGTATACTTTCTTTTGTACTTGCAATGTCTAGAACACTTAGACAAAAAAGCTACTAGGCCTTTCAAGTTGAAAACCACTAAGTATTGTTTGATATAACAACAACTGTTTTGGAAAGATCCAGGGGGTATTCTACTCAGATCCTTAGATAAACATCAAATTGGAGTAATTTTTGAATCTCATGAAGGTGCTTGTGGAGGTCATAAGTATTGGAAGGCAACAACATACAAAATTCGAAGAGCTGGATACTATTGGACCTCTTTATTTTCAGATGTATATCAGCAGGTAAGAGCATGTATCCCTTGTCAGAAATTTGTTGGTAAACAAAATTTGTTGTCGTTACCTTTAAAACCAATTGGAGTAAATGCCCCTTTTCAGCAGTGGGGTTTGGACTTCATAGGAGAGATAAATCGATCTTCCTCAGGGCAGCATAAGTGGATTTTGACTGCAACAGATTTCTTTACTAAGTGGGTAGAAGCTATTCCCACAAGGAATGCCACAGATAAGGTGATCATAGATTTTATTGAAGAAAATATTCTTAGTAGATTTGGATGTCCACAGAAAATATTGATTGATAATTGCTAAAGCCTTTAAATCAAAGGCTATGGGGGCATTTTGTGAAAAGAATGGTATCATGTTGAAACACGGAACTCCTTATTATCCTCAGGGAAATGGTTTAGGTGAGTCATCGAATAAAAATATCATTCAAAGTATCAGGAAATTGCTGAAGCATAATAAAATATCATGGGATTCTATGGTAAAGTATGTATTATGGGTAGACAGAATAACAGTTAAGCAAGCAATTGGAACTTCTCCTTTCCAATTAGTATATGGTATAGATGTAGTTTTTCCTGTTCAGTTGGGTATCACAGTGATGAGGTTTTTTCAATATTTTCAGGAGGAACCTAAAAATATGCAAAGAATAATTTATGCAATGATAGAGTTACAGCAGAAACAAGAAAAAGTGGAAGAAAAGGCACAATTGTACAGGTTGAAGATCAAAGAATGATTTGATAGGAAGATAAAACATTAGAGGAAATTTGGGGTCTAAAATGGGCCTTATAAGAAAACGTGCCAAAATAAGTTTTTGTGAGTTGGAATTCAAGAACCAATAGAATTTCAATAAAATAAGTCAACCATAATGGTTGAATTGGCATATTTGTCATTAAAAAAAACTACTTTTTTGTTCGTATTTTCGACATATCTCCCTGTGTTTTTACTCAAATTTCGATCGGGAGAGCTCGTTGGATGAAGAATTTGATTCTGCATCCAACGATTACCCACACTGCATACTTTTGATGGACTCCGCTACCCCAAAAACAAGAAATACCTGAAAAAACATGATGATGATGTCATCATCACATTTTTCAGGTATTTCTTGTTTTTGGGGTAGCGGAGTCCATCAAAAGTATGCAGTGTGGGTACTCGTTGGATGCGGAATCAAATTCCTCATCCAATGAGCTCTCCTGATCGAAATTTGAGTAAAAGCACAGGGAGATATGTCGAAAATACGAACACAAAAAGTAGTTTTTTTCTTTCTTCCTCCAAAATTAATTAATATTATTTTATTATTTTGACCATTATTTTATTATTTTAACTATTATTTTATTATTTTCCTTAGGAGGCCCATTTTAGACCCCAAAATTCATCTAATGGATAGTACTTTTTCAGTGGGAGACATGGTTTTGAGATGGGATGCTAGGAAGGAGTAGAAAGGAAAACATGGCAAGATTGATAACCTTTGTTTTGGTCCTTTCATAGTATCGAAGTTTTTGGAAAACAATACTTTTGTTCTACAGACCTTGGAGGGTGAGGAGTCATCAAATCTAGTTAATGGACGATTCCTCAGGAATTTTTATAGTTTTTGAGATGGATATTGGACTTTCATCATATATATCGGTGTGAATAAGCAGAAGAAGGACTCCATAACCGAATGGAAATTTTGCAGACTAGCAGGTAGCACCACAGAAGGCAATGGTATATAGTTTCGTGAAGCCTGACAAGGAGGACATCATCCTCCAACAGGAGCCAGATGTTAGGTCATTTTTTTTGTTTTCCATTGTTTTTGATACTTTTAATTATATTTTGAGGCTTGTTTTTACTTTTTATTTCTAGAAAATTTTGTTGATAGAGATAGTATGATTTTTTCCTTTAATTCTCATGATTTTTGATTTGTTAGTTTATTTTTACAAGTTTTGCTTTGATTTTATAATCAAAGGGCTTATATAAGGCTTATGTGGATTAAAAATTCTAAAAATAGCATAAAAGTTAAATTGAAATTCCTAAACCAAGTTTAAACCCTTATCATTAGCCTAATATTTTGAAAATCATTAACCTGGACTTTCTTGTAGCACAAGACAAAGATAGATGCACAGAGGCGCTATAAGAAAATCACGCAAGCTAAAATCATCATTTTTTTGTTCGATTTCTTCGGGATTCTCACACCTGAGATGTCAATCACATTGTGTGGTGGATTCAATACATGTCTTTTGTAAGTTTAATCACTGAGGTAGGTGGAATATCATCATGAGGGCCAAATTGTGGCAGTTTCTTGTAGAGCAGAAATAATAATGATAGTGGAGTATAATGAGACAAAGGTGTATGGAATTATGTTTTTATTTGAAGTACATGAAGAGCAAGTGAAGATCGTGGTGAGAAATCAGTGCTTGGTAATCGGGATGTTGAAACAGAAGGAAAATTAGAGCTTTCATGAGTGGTCTAAGCGGTCAAAGAAAGGTGGAGCATGCAATTCGACACCTGACAATTGAGATAACCAGATTCTAGCAGTCGAATTAGTCATTTTTAAACAGGTAGTCTGCATGCCATTACCAGGGTTTATTAACTTGGGGTTTTTCTGAACAAATGACTAATGACATATTTGAAGGTAGAGTACTAGTTTTAAATTTAATCCATGCTAAATGATGAATTATTAATCAATGGATATAAAGTATTCATCATTTAAACAGAAGAATTCAGAGTAGAGTCTTTTGAATGTCCCTATACTATATTCTATGTTAGTTTGTTAATATTTTAGGATAGTCAAACTGTGGTGTATTGATATAAGTTGTTTAACCATAGTTCAAAATGAAAAAGAGTAGAAAGACCAATAGGGCAGAACCCTCAGACTTAAGTTGGGTGATGATCTTTCCAGATTGTGGAGAGTTGTTTGCAGATGCAGGATGATTAATGTTCTCCAAAAAGATTGAAGGTTATCATTCAGAGGTTTCTTACAAATTTTCTCAATGTTTAGACAAGGATATAGTGTCTTTTGACACCTTGAAGTTCAAACTAACCAGGGAGTTAATAGCTGAAGCAACAAGGATTCTAGATGAGGGAGAGTTCTTGTTCAAAAAGGTTCCTTTCACCTTTAATGCTCAGAGATATTTGCTTCCTAGTGTAGTTTCAGACTGGGGAAAAGGTGTTCCAATTCAAAAATTTAAACCTGAGTGGATTGAGCCTATTAAAGTCTTGCAGAGCTATGTCACTTGTGAGGGTAGATTTTACTTTATTTTCAAATATCATTTTATATTCCTCCAACATCTCAGTAATGAGTCTAAACTGAATCTACCTTTCTTCTTTTTGAAAATATCATAGAAGATGCCATGTAGGGTGAGAGAGCACCATGATCATACAAAGCAATCAGTTTTTCACCATGGAGTCATTAAGCCCATCATAAGTATTGTATTGCAGAAAAGGGAAAAGACATGGTAGCATTTCATATTTTGATCAAGTTTCAAGACTGATCATGAGGAACAGTGTTAGAGAACACAAGTAGATAAAGGTCAAACTATGATTAAGAAGCCTAGACAAAAGGTAACAATTAAGGATGAAGAAAATGATAGACCAAGAGAGGCTTCAAATCAGGAAAATAAAAACTTTGAATTTGGACAATGAGTTAACGATAAGGAAAGAAAAGTTTTACAGTCAGAAATGAAAGGAGCTGAGCCTCTTATAGAATTTTTACCTGTAGATTCAATTCAATATGCAAAAGAAGATATTGAGGAGGAGAAGCAAAGCCCTATTACAGTACTATTAGAGGAGGATGAAAAATACTTATTTGATGAGGCTAGAATTCCTGTTATTAATGAAGCTAGGGTCTGTGCTGAGCAAGAAATTCATAGTCATTGTGATGAGGAAACAGTGTCAAGAAGGAAAAACATGTAGGTTGTTGAATTTACCTCAATAATTCATCAAGGAGAGGCTCTGAAGATGTTGCGAGAGGTTGCAGCAATCTGGAGACCTAAGACAAAGCCAAAGAACAAACTGAGGTTAAACATGAAAAATCTATTGAATCCCAAATTGGATAAAGAAAAGGTTACGATAATAGAGGATTCATCATCTGAAGAGAAATTGGATGATAGTGAAGATGGAAATAAAGGTGAAAAAACAAAAGAATCAAAAGGAAAATCTATCATCACTGATACTAAACTCTTTGATATTATTCTAGAGATTTGAAATCATATGTTTCAAGAACAGTAGCAAAATGAGGTAAAGAGTTCTTGTGTAGAGAAGGAGATGGCTGAAGAAGAAGTTCACTGCAATGCTGAAAATGAAGAACATCCAAAGTTTCCTGTGACCTCCACAGAGCTTATGAAAGAGGATGAATAAGTCTATAAGAAACTGCAAATCCCATGGACACCAGAAGGGATGCAAACAATATTAGGAGACAAATGTATTGATTCTAAAAACGAAAACCTACAAAGAAGCATTAATCAATACAAGTATCAAATTGAATATATGCATGAAGCTAATGATGGATTAGTTACTGCAAATAGGATACTTAGAGAAGATTTGGAGGAAATTAACAGTCATTAGTAGGAGTTGATTACAGTTTCAAGAGAAGCACTTAAAAGGAAAAGGAAAATAGAAAATCAATTCACAGAGTTAAAGCAAACTATCCAGGAGCTGCAACAGCATAATGAGGAGCTAACAAGGAGGATTGTAGACTTGGAGACAGATCAATTGAAAGTGAGAAGGAAAGCTTAGGCCTTGGAGGGAATTGCTTTACTAGTTGAAGTAGCTAAAGATTTGTAAAATTAGTCAAGAAAGTTAGTTATTAGTTAAGTTTGGAAAGTTATTTTATTTTTGTATAAGGACAATTTAGATTGAACTATTTGATAGATAGTCTAAAAACAGTTAGGGTTAAGTTATTCAACCAATTTTGAAAGAATAGGATAAATGTAAGTCTGAAAGAAGACAAATGGTTTGATTTTTTGTTGACAAGGGGAGGCTATCAGGCTTTGTTTATGAGCTAAGTAAAGACTATTATGTGTTTTTTTAGGACTGAACTATGAAATCTATGCACTATATGCCCTTCAGATTATTGACTGGTTTTATTTCTAATTTGTGTTAATTACTCAGTTGGTATATTCATTTCCTGTTTAATGTTTTTATGCTTGAAATGCTTGCTAACTGTGGGTGAAACTCAGTATTGTGTTTTCTGTTGGATTATGGTTTATATGTTATGCATCTTAGTCATTCAAATGCTCATGATTTAGTGTTTACTTTGGTTTTATGAATGTTTTCCCTCTTGTCTTCAAACTGCTCAACCAAAAAACCTTGAAAACCCTAGAAAACCCTATTTTATTTTATTGTGATTATTGAGATTGTGTCAGCTTGTTCTCTGGTAGTATGGGAACAATTTCTAGCACTAAAACCTGGTATGTGGCAGCATAATTATGTAGAAGCATTACCACTTTGGAGGAGTCGTCAGTTTGATTTTCACAAAAATTTAGCTTCCAAGACGCCAACCCTGAGGTATGTAATTTTTTGCACATTATCTACGATGTAGTACTAAAATTCATCCCTGTTGCATACCCTATTGATCCTAATGCAAATTTCTCCATCCAATCCATGATGACGTGCTACAACTTGTGTGGGGAAGCTGAAGATGATGACGAGATGCAGAATGTTAATATTCCAGAATCCAAATGATGCCGTGGTTTCACAGCTCCCGACATACCGACAGAATCGATGAACCAAGCACTAAGGATCCAAAAAGTTAACATTAGGTTGGAAAAAAAATATGAAATATGCTAATGTCGGAGACTATTAGGGAGAAGAAATAATGGCCAAAATCATAGATATACTGCATGAATTCTAGTACATTTTCCCAACATGATTTTCAGAGATTAAGGGGATATTCGGTGACTTGGGAGAACTGAAGATTCCACTCAAGCCATATGAAAATCTAGTTTTCCAGAGGCTGTATAGACTAAACTTGTGATACAAGGATCTCATGAAAATTGAGATCGATAGGATGCTCGATGTTGGGATCATCAAACTTGTAGAAGAATTAGATTGGATAAGCCCAATGGTGGTCCAAGATAAGAAGACTTGTGAAATCCACATTTGTGTCGATCTGAGAAAATTGAATGATGCATGTGTACATGATCCATTCCCGACCCCTTTCACAGATGAATTCCTAGAAGGTGTAGGCATCCAGGAGGTATATTCCTTCACAGATGGATTTTCGAGATACCACCAGATCTGGATTGCAAAGGAGGATCGCCATAAGACTGCATGCATCATCAAGTGGGGTTGCTTCCAATATACCATAATGCCATTTGGGTTGAAGAATGCACCCGCTATATTCTCTCGTGTAGTCGTTGTTGTATTTAAAGATTTTACTCAAAAATTGTTGCAGGTATATATGGATGAATGGACCATCTACATCCTGGTTAAAGACCATCTGGACAATATGTGGTTGATGTTGGAACAATGTAGGCAGCATCAGATTGCATTGAATTCCAAAAAATGTATTTTCTATGCAACCTTTGGCATACTACTTGGGCACATCGTATGAAAAGAAGGTCTGTTGGTAGATCCGACGAAGATTGCATCGATGCTCAGTTTACCGTTGCCTACGAATGTAAAGATGCTCCAGAAGACACTAGGACATACAGGATACTATCGTAAGTTTATCATAGGATACATTGCGATTACTACTCCCATGGAAAAGTTGTTAAAGAAAGATGTTTCTTTTGAATGGACTCTAAAATGTCACAGAAGCTTCAACACCCTGAACGCCAAGATGGCCTCTGCACCAATACTATTTTTTCTTGATTGGAATAAAGAATTCCATGTGCATGTTGATGCCTCTTCTACTATTTTTGGGGTTGTTCTTGCGTAGCCTGGTGAAGGAAACTTGGATCATCCAATAGCATATGCTAGTAGAAATCTATCATTTGTTGAACGAAATTATACCACGATCGAAAGAGAAGGCCTAGCGATGGTTTATGCTCTACAAAAAATTAGGCACTATTTGTTGGGTGGACACTTCAAGATGGTCACTGATCATTTTGATTTGTAATACCTAGTCAAGAAGCTTGTGTCGAGGGGGAGAATATGTAGGTGGTTGTTTTTGTTCCAAGAGTTTGATTTTGAAATAGTGGTAAATCCAGGACGGTTGAATGCTAGCCCGGATCATCTGTCACATGTTGAGAATGGTGAATAACCAACCAATATTGATGATGTCTTTCCAGATGCGTAATTGTTCCAAGTTGAAGTTGCAAATGATCAGTATGCACCAATAGTTCAGTTTTTGTCTACCGATGTCGCTCCCGCAGACATGTTGATTAGACAAAAGAAGTTAATCGTAAAAGCCTCTAATTTTCAATTAATTGATGAATAGCTATATAAACTTCGATCAGATGAAATATTGCGGCAGTGTGTCTTACCACATGAGCAGGGTCCCATTCTAGAAGAAGCACATGCAAGGATTGCGAGAGGTCACTATGGATGCTGCACTACTACACGAAAAGTGTTGCGTGTAGGGCTATGGTGGCCTACATTGCACAATAACACCGTAGACTATGCAAGGAGTTGTGATGTATTCCAAATGGGTTGTATACTTTGTATGTCCTATCAATCCACCATGTAAGGGCAATGGCTCCCACTATATCATTACTGCAAATGACTACCTGACTCGATGGGTGAAAGTTGTACCAGTCGTTGATTGTACCACTACGACATCAGTATGATTTATTTTTGAGAACATTGTGATGTGATTTGGGTGTTCGAGAATCCTAATGAGTGATCAAGGAAATCACTTTGTCAACCAGACAGTAAAAACGCTAACTGAGGAGATCTAGATACAACATAAGAGGAGTACACCATACCATCTGTAGGAAAACGGTACTGTTGAGGCCTTCAACAAAATTTTGGAGACAGTGCTGACTGGGACATAAAAATTCCTGCAGTTCTATGGGCCTATCGCACTACTTGAAAATGGCTAACAGGTCAAACACCATTTAAGTTGGTTTATGGGAAGGAGGCAGTCATCCCTATGAATTATATCATTCCCAGTTTGCGCATTGCCATTGTGATGAGTATGGATGATGCAGCAACATTAGAATACCATGTTGCACAATTGATTCAGCTTGAAGAATATTGTTTCATCGTAGGCTTCCACCAATAGGTTGTGAAGGATTGAAAGAAGGCATGGCATGATCACCATATTAAGCACAAATAGTTTGCAACAAGAGATTTGGTGCTGTTATATGACAGTAAGTTCATTAAGCATCCAAGTAATTTACAAATGCACTCGTCAGGTCCAAATCTTGTTTAGTCCATTACATCTGGCGGTGCAGTTCAGTTACAATAGTTAGATGGTGCAATGTTGCTGAAGCTCATCAACAGGAGTCATTTGAATCCCTATAGAATGGGGCCAGCGATGTGCACCATATGAAGTATTGAAAAAAATTGAGGATTTTAGTTCAGCAGTGCAAGGCGAGCCCTGAGGGAGAGGTTGCAAAAGGGTACAATTGTTAGAGGTACTCGGTGGACCCTTTGCGATAGTTGTCAGGCTGTGGGGTGGTCAAATCAAGTAATAAATGCAGGTAGTTAAACCAGTTGGTTGGCGGTGCTTATTGAAGCAACCCACATTAATGGGTGATCCGACTATTAGAAGCATAAGATCGTTAGTGGATTTGGCATCATTAACATCTGATTTGGAAATAATGATGAAGTTAGATTTGGTAATGATGAATTTGGAATTGGAAGTGGCTATAAAACACTGCACGAGATGCGTTGGATGGCATTATTCAATTGCAAGAGCATATATAGAAGGTGAATTCTGTGCATAGTATTGAGCAGAGTGTTGAGTGAAGGGTAGTTTGAGCAGTTGAGTGTCATTTCAGGTTTTGAGGGATAAGGGATGTTGAGTGTCCTTGATGCTATTGAAATTTTGAGTGAGTATGAGTCCCCCGTTCGGTCCACAGTCGTGGAAGAGTAAGTCATGAGTATTCCAGTTGATTCGTCATCCATTCTGAAGTGGAAACGATGGATGCAGAGACCCAATCCTATGCTGCCAAAGAAGAGGCAAACTCACATGTCTGTGAAGGTGCATAGATAAGGCACTGCATAGACTGGGCCGTTGAGCTCAGGAGCTATTGAGTCTGCGGCACCTCGAGGTGTCTCAGTGAATGATATTTTGTGATACGTTGCTCCTACATGTCCAGGAGCTAAGCCATGGAATATGTCAAAGAATCAGAAGTACCTGCCCAAGTTGCCAGTGCTGCCAGAAGGGATGACATGCTCTATCGACATCATCCCTATGTTGATCAGGCTCAAGTTAAATGATAATGACCTAATTTTTCTTAATGATGTCCGGGATGAGCCATATGAATCTGTCCATACAACGCCTGGTGGACCCATTCAAATAATTATGAAACCATGGGCCAGTGAATTAGAAAAGTCTGGGTTAATGGGGCTCATCAATATCCCCCACTTTGGCCGCTTAAATGAAGCACATGCGTGTGTAAAGCAACTGTTGGCATGTTTCCATGGAGGGATAGTTTGGTTGAATACGTTGATCCCTATCACCGTCGATTTGATTGCAAGCATTACTGGTTTTCCTAAGGGTGGGGAGGACCCAGTGTAATATATTCGTGGAAGAGATATGGATAAGAGACTTGTGAAGCAGATGAAGGAGCACTTTGGGTTACAACGGGATGTTCATGCTTATCACATTGACAGTATCAACTTGTAGATAGTGCGCATTCACGCAAGAATTTTGGCTAGCAAGGTTGTTCGCAGAAATCGACCAATCCAATGACATTTAGGTGTTGTCGCCTGTGCACAGAAATGTGTTGAGGGGGTACAAATGAATTGGTATTTATTTTTTTGAATCAGTTGCTCGAAGATGTGCTTGCTGCTCAGACCGGGTGGCCTTTTTCTTATAGTTGGCTGTTGATTATTATCTCTCTTGTTTCCTAGATGGAACAGGAGGACTACCAACCAATGGAAGTTGAGGCAGTCAAGGTTTGCCGCAGATCCCGCTATCAGAACCTATGGTGGATTAAGAACCCAGTCACCAAATAGACTATGCTATTCATTTCTTGATCTATTGGGAAGGGCTAGAAGCAACCACCGTTGCTGTTACGAGAGTTTCTCCCTATGTCACGGCCAAGTATCAGTGGATCCTTAGGTTTGCTATTGGACCCCACTCTATTTATATTCAGGCAAGGTGGGACCCTGATTGGTAGTGGCTGCCTTTGCCTTATAAAATCACCATGGAAGAGGTTGATGCCATTATGGAAGATTGGCCAGGGGACTGGCGCATCCCAGTGATTCAAGAGGAGTTAGAGATGGAGCTACCCCTGGAGGTCCCTAACGACCCTCCCGCAAAGGAATTGAGCACCCATGGCTCTGACAATGATTCATCGACTGATCCTGATGATATAGGATAGTGTATGTGGGAGGAGACACACACCAAGTGGTGACAGGAGTATGAGTAGGGAAGTGGTACCAAATTGGGGATGGAAGACTAGCTGCAGCGGCTTGTCAAAGCCATCAAGGATTCATCTACCGCTGTGACTATGACGATCCGTGAATCAAACCATGAAGAATTTGGTGTAGTGAGAAATAGACTAGAGTCCATTTTTTATATTGTTTCCAAGCAACCATTGGCAATACCTCCGTTGCAAGATAGCCCGTCGATCAGCATTGAGCCCCGGGCCCGGAACATGC
This sequence comes from Pseudotsuga menziesii, assembly GCA_001517045.1. Taxonomy (NCBI): domain Eukaryota; kingdom Viridiplantae; phylum Streptophyta; class Pinopsida; order Pinales; family Pinaceae; genus Pseudotsuga; species Pseudotsuga menziesii. Next base: position 337,709 of record LPNX010031273.1, on the reverse strand, counting down.
AAATTCCCTTGACTGCGATCGACGCCAATAATGAAGAAGTTCACCAATGGCTGCACCCCATCTATAGTGTGACTTTGGATTTGAACAAAATATTCGCTACAGCGTTGGTTGAGTTGTATCATGGCGCTGTGCTGGAGTTGGCAGCACGGCAAAAATATTTGACTAAGGGCTATGTCAAGGCCCGGAATACTGCTACGAAGTTGCAGAAGGAAGCAAAGGAGCTACACCAGGTATGCATGCAGTTGGCAGAGGAGAAGTTACAAGAAATTCACCAGCTGAAGGCCACACAGGCCAAGTTGCAGTGGGGGGTTGCCGAAGAAATTACCAAGCATAAGAATGCACAAGACCACCTAATTGTTGAACAGGTGCAGCTGTGTGCAAGGTGCAGTGAAGTTGAGCAGGCTATTTTTGATGCCTTCCAGAACATTTTTGATAACACCATAGGGCTCACCCAAGTTAAGCAGGACAAGCAATTGGGGTAGAATCTGGTTCATCTTGAGGACAATAACTTATTGCTCTAGGCCCCGGTCCAACCCACAACACCACCAGAGTAGGTTGCAAAGTGCAAGACCTCCATTGAAGAAATTTCCACTCAGTTCGGCACCATGGAGAAAGAGGCTAAAACAGTTATGGAGGTGACCATGCAATTCTAGAAAAGTATTGTTCAGGATGAGCAACTTGATCAGCTGACTGCGCAGGTGTAAGAGACAAAGAGTCAATTGACAACCCTAAATATGTCGTTGAATTCCATGTCGCTAATGGTGTAGATCACCCGGGCCACAGAGCTGAAGGATCTATAGAAGTGAGCCGTCCGGGCACAAGAACGCCAGGAAAAGCACCGTGAGCAGCTTGATGAATTCAAATAAATCGGTGGCCAGTTGGTTGTTAAGGCCATCCCCATGCTCCAAGTCATTCAAGAGAATCGATAACTGGTTGATAGCAAGGCTAGTGAGGATCACCTCGGCCATCAAACTTTGACTAATTATCAGAGTATCTCCAGTAAAGTTGAGCTGCAGGTTCATGAAATTGCACAGCATTTTGAATATTTTAAGGACAAGACTTCAGCACACACCATGTCAACTTGACATGGCTCGAGGGTGAGCCACAAAACTGTGTTGGGGGCCTATTAGCAAGGGGTTAGGGTGAGCGAGTTGTGTAGCGTCACGGTAGTGGTGCAAGATCATGCGATACAGCAGAAGGGAATATTGGTGTGATAAGCAAGAAAATAACTGCTTTTGAATATTTTATGTATATTTTGACCAAGTTTTGTTCCAATAGGTTAGTAGCAGTTAGAAGTTAGTTATTAGTGGAGCCTTGATGTAAAGGCATAAGCCTATTTATAGATCCATTTTGAAGAGTCATCAATCAATCAAGTAGTCAAATGTGATGAGTGAGTAGTTGCGAACAATTGTATGTGATCGCATGTGTGATAGTAAGGGATAATATCCAGTGTGATATATTTTATGGAGACTTTTCTATTTTGACTGTGATTTTATCTAGGCTTCTTCCTGATGTATGCATTCTCCAGTTTTGGAGAAGGATTCTGTAATGTGGCATATTTTTGCAATATTAATATATGATGCGATGAGTATGTCTCAATTCTTGTCTATGATATAGATCTATTATGATGTTGCGACTCTATTTCGTTAAAATATCATGATATAAATATGATTCAGTTTCTTCCTGCTATGCAATCTATGTTTCTGTAACTATTTGATGCGCTATGAATTTCCATGAATAATGCTGCAATATTTTGATATTGTATGACGATTTCATAAGTTATGATCTCCCTCCATCGAATCCACATATCCTGCTCTCCCACTTTCACAAACTCAATCTGAATACTCCCCCTTGAATGCCTTGGGTGACACCTCATCTAATCTACAGACGTTGTTGGGTAGGGTAAAACCTGTCTGGGCTGGTGCCCTAGGAGATTGCACTGTAGGGTGTCGACGGAGTGGGAACCCCTCTCGACGAAGATTTGTTGGTGAGCTTCGCCAACAAGGTTCCTCCTCATCTATCATGGGATGAACGTCGACGTTTATGAAATAATGCTAACAACTCCATTATTATCAGTGACACATTTTATCGCTAGAGGGTGGATTCTATTTTACATTAGTGTTTGAACCATGATGAGGCTAAGATTGTGTTGAATGATTTCCATGGTCGGGTGTGTAGTGATAATTTATCTAGGCTTGTTACAACTCAAAATATCCTTAGAGCGGGTTATTACACTTCATCAATATTTAAATATTGCGTTAATGCTGTCAAGTAGTGCCACCCTTTTGAGGTGTTTGCACAGAATGTGCACTCGCATATCACCCCGTTACATCCTATTATCAATGTCGATCCCCTAACCAAGTGGGCAGTGGACTTTTTGGATTGCAACCTAGTTTGGGTGGGGGAAATATAATATTACATAGGTCATAAACTATTTAACAAAATGGGAGAGGCTATGGCTACAAATAAATCCAATGGTGAGATGACCACTCATTTCATATTCAATCAGATTATCACTCCATTTGGGATCTCAAAAGATATTGTCAACGACCATGGAAGAAAATTTCAAAACAAGATTATGGATGAGTTAGCTTCGAAACTAGGGTCTAAGAGTACTCTTCTTCTTATTACCCTCAGGTGAATGGCTAGGTTGAAGTTGTCGATAAATTCCTTAAGGACATTATACAAAGAATCGTTACACAACACAAAAATAGTTGGCACATTATTCTTTACCTACTTTGTGGGCTTACCAAACTATAGTTAAGACTACCACTGGGTTTTCTACATATCAACTAGTACATGGGGTGGAGTTGGTTTTACCAATTGAATATGAAATTCCCTTGTTGAAACTAGCCATAGAGATTTTACCAGAAACTTGAGAATTAGAAGAGTGTTTGGTCCACTAAGAGAAACTTGATGATCAATGTCGGGATGTCATAGTGGCTCCCTACATTAGGAAGCATCGTGTTAAGGAATTATACAATACATATTTCCGACCCCATATATTTAAAGAAGGTGACTTGGTCCTCTTGTATGACCAATATAGTGAACCGTTAGGGGCAGGTAAGCTCAACCTCATCTGGCATGGGACTTACATGATGAAATGAGTATTAGAGAAAGGATCCTATCAGATAAAATATTATTGAAGGTATTTCCTTGGTGGAGCCTATAAATGGGCTCTATCTCAAGAAATATTGTGCCTAAATCTTAGCCAAGGTTGATATATTGTATATTTTTGCACAGTTTTCATAGTTTATTTTTGGTCCCCTTGTAGTGTTATCGGTTTGTTGCCATGCTTCCTATTTTTGTAGTAGATGTCGAAGGGGTATTCGGTATATCTACGATTCATGGATGGTTTCAACTTCCATACCCATAACTTAGCTTCAGATTCTTGGGTCATCTATGCACCTAATATCATGTGGTGTCTTCAGGAGGTGTGTGTCTCCACCCATTGTCAAACAATGTTGCTAAATATAGTGTCATCATTGAACTACTACGTGATTCCATTTCCAATGATATTCGATCTCTTGAATTATTCCTTGGCTCACAACTAGTTGTATCATAGTTAAATGTTTTGTACTGTATCATGGATCCTACTTTATTAAGAAGGTTTTTACGGGTAAGATTGTTAGAAGGACAATTTAAATTCATCTTATACATTCATATACCTTATATTTACACTCATGTTGTCGATTCATATGTAAAATACGTTCTAGATTGGCACTTTCAACATCAATAATGAAACATACACATTCCATTCACATTTAAACACACATGTAAATACATAAATCTGATCACTATATGTTTTTTTTAATATAGTTCAAAATGGTGTCACAATAAAAATTGTCATGATACAAAAATAGGGATTAAAGCCACCAAAGAGTACGATCGATACAAAAAGTCTATCTAGGAATATATGTCTATGGTTTTGGTTGATTATCATTATAATAAACAACTGCACTGGCCAACTGCTAAAATAGTCTAACCCATGGATGGGGTACCCCTACTACATGTCTGTGCCTGGCCTTGGGTAACTCCTTGACTTGGACCATGGGTACCCTGTGTGTCAACCTGCAGAAGTTTTCATGTATGCTTTGGAGTGTCCACTCTACATACGCACCAATCATCCCATCCCCTCGTCCTCTCTAATGATATCGAGGGAAGCCATTCGGACGTCTCAAACCCACATATGCACACACATGATCAATTTCAATATGCGATACCACTAAAAAACTGGTTTTTGATTTCCTTATATATCAAAACTACAAAAAAATAAAATAATTCAAAACACATTTGGGATTTTACCTATATCACGATATGCATCCCCTTGTGATAGTGGCATGTTCGGGTCTCCACAAAAGTCGAGCCCTGCATAGGGATAGTCATCCATGACCATGATTTGTCTCTGCCACCAGTGGTAGAATTCTGGTGGGAAAAGAATGGGTGTCTAGCCTCTCCCTAACAACCACATCACCTCCACCCAATGGGTTTGGAAATATATCATAGACTATAAGGAGGAATATTGACTCTAGGGCTGAGACCTGATACCCTCTCGAAGAAGAATGTGCTAAGTATGCTGGTGAACCCAAAGCTTTTTATCCTTCCCAGCTTGCAGTCCATTAGTTGTTCTTTCATAGTTCTAAAAAATGATGGGATCTAATCATATATTGTAGGTCTCCTACACTATACTGAATACAACATGAGAGGCCTGGAATCCTAATGAAGTGATGTCAATCCTATTGTCCTGGCTAGTACCATAACTATCACCTTGATACTAAGGCTCTGGATGGATTTGACTAGCACTTGGATTCCAATCTTCTCTGTGTTTGGAAGGAAATATACAGCCATTGAGTCATAAATGGTGATCCCTCCACCCACCCCATGACCTAACAAGTTTACTACCTCTCCTTAGTGAGATAGTATGGTAATGAAGTAGATGTCCTCTACTTCTAGTCTCAATTGCATACCATATATCTGAAAATCCTTTTTGTCTAGGTCCTAGTAGTCAACAAACATATAAATAAGTCTTGGTTGGACCCTCAAACCCCCAAGCTTCTAAAAATTGTACAATCCTCATATTTTTAAATATTTTTGATCATTTATGTCTTGATAGATCACCTTATCCATGTCCCGATTGTCACGCTCTCTCCAGTCGAGAACCATCCTTCCAAAAAACATCCAATATTTCTGAGAATTTTCCTTTGAACTGGGAATACCCGACCCTTTATGCCAATTTTCTTGGTAACAATAGTGTATGTACATGGGAAGGATTTTCTTTTCTCATGTACATCAAGCCCTATACACGACCTGATAGTCTGTGACCCGCGTGGGTCAAGAATACCCATTTTTGGTTTCCTTAAGCATTAAAAAACAACCATGAAAATTGAAAATAAATACATGGAATAGATTAGGGATGAGATTAGAATCTACCTAGTCTTGATGACTCATCATTTCATTGGTCCTAGATACTAGAACTAGAGTTTGAAGTTCCTAGTCAAAATGGATCCAAATGCACTATTATTGGTAAAAAAAAATTGGTATGGTGAAAATGTCAAATTTTTACTATTTTATCAAATTTATTTTTAAATTTTTACCCACCTAGCTTATAGTTTGGACTTTTATTAACTCCTTTGAGCTGTTTGGCTTAATATTGTTGTGCAAGGACTCATTTTGGGTGCACTTTTGCCGAGATTTTGATTTGTTTGTGGCTATCACATGTATAACATTGAACTGGCGTATATGATAGGATCACTTTTCCGCATGCATCATGCATTATCTGATGACCATGTCACCTTAACTATATGTATGAACCCACTTTGTGATGTTACGGAACCTTAAAACTGCTGCTAGAAATGACATTATGTGAGTGGTAGATATTTCCTACTCATGGGTTCCCTAGATAGATCCCACTTTGTCATTTTGTTCCCATATCGAGTGTCCCCCCTTAGTTCTGGGAGTCCCTTGTAGTTACGCCATTTCTTTTAGAACGAACCTCATATTCTTTCCTCAAATTTATGCTAGCCATCTCCCATAGGGGCTCTCATTTATATCAAGTTGTAATTGCATTTCATGTGTCCTCTTGTCATATTGAAATTTACACCGACTCCCTGCTTCAACTTTATAATCCATATAACTTGATCTTGTCTCAATCCTAGACAAGCAGAGATTTGGCATATATATTTTGTTGCTTGATTATCCCATGCCTGAAGGAGACATTCCCTTGAGTATCCTTATTTTGAATTGAGCATAGGTATGTTACATTGCTTGGATATAGTTTTCTTTCCCGTGACACTCATTTCCTCCTACTTTTGTACTATAATAAATTTTATTATTTTCAAGCTTTCCAATATGAAAACGACAAAAAAAACAAAAAAAATTGAACGAAAAATGATACTACTTTTGTTGTTCTCGTGTCATGTTTCCTTCAAACAGAGAACTGAATATTATGTCTATTGGTTGGGTTATTAGTATGACTTTAGGAGTTGTACTCATTATTCTAATTTTTCTCCATCAACTGGTTATGCTTCCAAACCCTATGGATCCTCTGTTGATGCCTCCTATGTCGCAGAGTTGTCCCAGTTTCCATGTTGAGTATATGCATCATATGAGTCTTCATCTACCTTATTCTCTTGTTTGAATGGATTTTTATCCTGAGTCAATCATTCCTAAGGTGTCTTGTCTTTTCATGTCGACCATTTTTGATATAGATACTGGTTCGTGCACATCTGGTTCATCTGTGTTCTTCCAAATTATCCAGAATTGTTTTGTACCTTGTGTCGGTTGATGGGGTATTCCCTAATGCCCTTCTTCCAGCAGATTCCATTCCATCGACTTCAGATCATTTATTTCGGAATAGGCAGCTAGAATTAATTGATTTCCTTGATACATGGATTCATCAGTGGGAGTATCTCTCGCTATCGACAGTTTTGGAAATACATCAATCCCTGCTGATCGAAAATCTCTCTCAAGTGTTCAAGATCAACACATATATTCACACTTTTTTATTGCACAATTTATATTGACTCCCATTATCATTATTGGTTGGACATCTCATGTCTATTAACGGTATTCCTCAATGCTTGGTAATCATATAATGGCCCATCATGTTTGACATCGAGACCTTTATTCATGTGATGGGACATGTACTAGCGATGATTTGTTTAAAAGACCTCTGATCCTAGTGGAAGTCCATATATGGTACCTCCTTGATCATGCTAGTATCCATCAGATATCATTTCTCATGACCAAATTCTAGTGTACCATCAGATCTCTTCATTCAATATAAAGATATTGTTTCACTATAAATTGTACGTGGAAATGACCACACGTGACATATGTTTATTATATATATTCATGGCCATTGCACTGTTTTGTGTTCAAGGACTACTACACTTCATATGTAGTCACATGCAAATATCTATTATTTTATTGTACTGATGAGTTGCCAGTTTTTCCACCTAGGACGCCAATTATGAGACTATTGTAATGTATTTCGGGCATCATGTTCCCCTCTAAACTCACTATTAAGCGGAATTTATTATAGTTGGATTTTTAAAACTTGGTAGAGCATTTTTTTATGGCCTTCCATTTCCCAATGTAGACACTTTGAACCCCCTTTGGTCAGGATTACTTTGATGCTCCTAAGAATCCCTTGAAAAAGTCATATTTATGGGTATATAGGGTTCACCATCCTACTTGATGTGTGTACACATATCTTGGTCCACTATGACCGGTGTACATCGAGAAATGTGCTAAAAAAACATAAATATTTGGAGTTTTCCCTTATCAAGTAACAAATAACTTCACTCTTGTCCTTCCATATACCTAGAAAACCTACGACTCGGCCCTTGATTTCTCATTAAGGGGCTATATATTGAGTTACTTGGAAGAATTGAAGATGAGGACTTGTAAGCCAAAAGAAATTATGGTGGAATTTTGCCCCATTCTTACATACTTGAGTCTGCATCCCTTTGTCCGCGGAGAAGCCATTAGTATTCCTTCCCAATCTTTCCTTTGTCTTGTAAACTTGCCTTGATATGGAGGATTGAAGTGGTGTAGGCCCAGGTGGAGGACTCAATTTCTCGATATTGACGAGGTGCTGACAGAGGTTGTCATTTGTATTTTTGTTCACATTTAATAGAAATGTCCATTTCTTGTTCATTATATGTGTAAATGTGAATATTTTATCCATGGATGTAGTTGCGTTGATTATGTTAAACTAGTAGCAACAAGGAAGTTCTTCTTGCATGCATGTGTTCTTGCATGCAGAAGACTTAAATTAGGAAACAAGTTGTATTTAATTTACTTTTCCTAAGTTTACTTTTGAAAATAAATTAAATTTATCTAAATTAAATTTAGTGAACCACTAGTTAAAGAGAAAGTGAAATTAGGGTTTTTGCTTTACCACTAGTTAAAGTGAAAGTGAAATTAGGGTTTTCTCTTTACGTAAAGTTATAAAATAGAGATCAATTGGTGGAGAGAACACACACGTGTATTCTGAGAGAGAAAGGATACATATAGGGAGAGAAAGTCAGACAGAGGATTTAGCTGATAAGAGGGATCAATGAGTAGCAGGATTATTGAGCTTTGTATAGCTAGGGCATACACTCACACAGGAGGGTGTTTAGGTTTAGCTGGGATTTTTGCCATGATTCTTCTAGCTACTTCATTCTCTAGGTTTGGGTGAATTTGCAGTGATTGTAAAAGTTCCATATTTTCTCATAATAAAATCTATATCTGACTACTGCACTGATTTTCCCATCTAGGGTTTTTCCGAGGGTTTCCATACCCAAAATAATAGTGTCAATATCGTGATGTGATTTATTTCTTAGTTTTATATTTCGATGGATACTGTAAAATATATTCATGTGTGGTTATCAATTGATACTTTGCATGCATTGTTTAGCCCTAGTCGAATATTGAAGGAAAATTTACATGGTATCGGAGCTACGATGAGCTAATGCTAAGAGATTTGCAATAACAGTGATAGTTCAGGGGAAGATCTATAGGAAGACACAAACCTAGACTTCCATATCTAGGGTTTGACAAGTACACTTCACTATGGCCATGCAGTTGAGAGTTAAGGATAGACTCCAGGGTGCTCAGAACGTTTCTACATGGAAAGAGAGGATCACAAGGATCCTAGACGTCAGTGATGCTAAGGAGCACATTGACTCCACAAATGTTGCACCCACAAATCCAACAGATCTGATAGCCTGGAAGAATACTAATTCCAGACCCATGTTGATTAGCATGGATGGAGTGAAGGACCATATAGTCCCTCAACTTTTCGGTAAGAATACTGCATTGAAGATGTGGAAGGTTTTGGAAAGTCTATACCAGACCTAGAACGAGAACCGAAATATGGTGTTGCAAGAGAGGATTTGCAACACCAAGATGACCAAGGGAGAAGGAGTGGTGCCTTATCTCATGAGGCTCACACAGATTAGGGATGGGCTTGGAGCTATTGGTGGTAAAACTGATGATGAGGAGCTAGTTTGGATAAGCCTCAATGGCTTCTCTAAGTCATGGGACACCTTTTTCAAAGGTGTTGTGGCTAGGGAGAAGCTCCCTGATTGTTAGATACTATAGGATGACTTTGTGTAGGAGGAGACCCTCATGGGTCAAGGATCAGGCTCATCCAGTAGTGCCTCACAGATTATGGATGCGGAGAATCTAGCCCTTATAGGGAAGAGAAAGGGGAAGGTAAAGAGGAAGAAGGATGGTAAGAAGAACCTTAACGTGTCAAAGGTCAAGTGTTTTATCTGCCACAAGGAGGGACACTTTTCCTCCTAGTGCCCAGACATGAAGAAGAAGAGTAACACACAAATGGCTAGATCTGCAGAGGTTGATGAGTTCAGCAGGAACTTCGATGAGGATTTTTTTTTTATACCTTGCATGGCAAGCACCATAGGGAGAAGCATATGGTACATTAATAGTGGAGCATCTAGTCACATGAATGGACATAAGAGATTCTTCAAAGACTTACAATAAGGTGAAACAGGGATCAACATTGAGCTTGGTGATGATGTGCGGTATCAAGCGTAGGGAGTTGGCACTGTTTCATTTGAGAGGGAGTCTGGAAAACCCCTCAGTTTTGATGATTTGTTATATGTTCCAGGACTAACCAAGAACCTTATATCAGTCTCCACTCTGGAGTACAAGTGATATCAAGTCAATTTTTGTGACCATAGAGTGTATATCATGCCCAAGGGGTCATATAGGAGCTTGCATCGAGTGATTGGAAGAAGGAGTAGGAAAGTGTACAAAATACACTTTGAGCGTGCAAAGGCTCTAGTCAGTAGTAGCAACAGAATTCAGGTTGATTTGTGGCATATGAAGATGGCACACTTACTCCATGGAGCACTAAAGAATTTGAGATAGGAAGTCACTGTATTTCCTCAGGTACAGCACAAAAATCATAAGAAATGCAAGGGTTGTGATTTTGGGGAGAACATCAAGAAGCCTTTCGCACAGAGTGAGCACAAGTCTAAGGATCCCTTGGAATTGTTGCATTCTAATGTATGTCGACCTATGAGTTTCCATTCCTTTAGTGGTTACAGTTACTGTGTAACCTTCATTGATAAATCTTCCGAGAAAACCTGGATCTATTTCCTGAAGGCCAAGTCAGAGTTCTTTGGGAGGTTTTGAGAGCTCAAGAATCTTGTGGAGAACCAAAAAGGAAAGAATATTCGGGTGTTGAGGACAGAAAATGAGGGTGAGTACACTTCCAGTGAGTTCATGGATTATTGTTCGGCTGGGGGGATCAAGAAGGAGCAAATTGTGCCTCATACCCCACAACAGAATAGAGTTGCAAAGCATAATAACATGACTATGGTTCAAGCAGCCAAGGCCATGCTATTTGATCATTGATTACCAGTATTCCTCTAGGCTGAGGCATATAGGACTATAGTGTACATTTATAACATGTGTCCCCACATAGCCTTAGGGAGGAAGACACCAAAGGAGGTATTCATAGGCGCTAGGATATGTGTGAGTCACATTTGCATATTCGACAATGTCTTCTATTGTCATGTTCATGCTAACAATAGGAAGAAGTTGGACCCTTCTTGAGAGAAGGGGTTACTTGTTGGTTACAATGACATATTGAAGGCATATAGAGTTTACATTCCTACTCATAGGAGTATCATTGTAAGAATGGACGTCCAACTCGATGAGGACAGGGCCTTGTAGAGATCTCTGGACTTACCAATAGAGGAACAGCCAACACAGGAGTCAGGATTCAATTTGGAGGAGACATATGTACAAGTACAGGTACAAACAAAGAGCATAGGTTTTGGTGGTCAGAGGGAGTCAGGTGGACATGATCCTTCAGTCATTAACTTGAAGGATGAGCTACAACAGGAGATGGATATCCATCAGATGCAATATGTTGACACTAGACCAAGTCCTAAGCAATTTATATCCACAGTGCAGGATTCCATCCAAGTAGATCCTCCACAGACATTTTTTATACAGAGTGTACCACGAGAGAGGCTTAGTTATATGGAACTAATGATATATTTGATTAATTCTAAACCTTCCAGCTTCGGGCAGGATACATAGCATGATGTATGGTAGGAGGCTATGGTTGATGAGTATGATTCCATTATGAAAAACTAGGTATGGTAGGTTGTGTCAAGGCCATAAGGGAAAAGGTGGTGGCATCCAAATGGATATACAAGGTGATGCATGGATAAGTACAAGGTGCTCTTTGTGCAAAAGGGGTTTTCACAAAAGGAGAGTATTGATTATGATGTGACCTTTGCCCCTGTTACTGGGTATCATTCCATTCGGACTATTATGTCACTAGCAGTTGAGATAGGTTGGCATGTCCATCAGAAGGATGTCAAGACTTCCTTCCTCAATGGAGTGATAGAGAATTAGGTGTATATTGAGTAGCCAAAGGGGTTTGATGTGGAGAATAGGGAGACACATATATGCAGACTGCATTGATCTCTTTACAGGATCAAGTAGGAACCTCAAGGATGGTGCTTAAGGATTGACATATATCTATGCGAGATGGGATTTCAATAGAGTGAGGATGACCACAACCTATACTTCTTGATAGGTGAGGTTCCTCTCATACTAGTCTTATATGTGGATGATATATTTTTGACATGAGATGAGAGGCTAATTGTATACTGTAAGCCCAACCTTGCAGTAGAGTTTGAGATGAAATACCTTGGGATAATGCATTAATTTTTGGGCTTTGAGGTTTGGCAGAGAGATGGATGCCTCTTCATCGAACATGGAAAGTATGCAGTAGAGATATTTAAGAGATTCAGGATGGAGGACTGCAAGCCTATGGCCATACCTCTAGTTTCCAACTGGAGGAATATTGATGCATTAGGGTGAGATAGATTTGATCCTGCCTTGTATCGTCAGCTTATCAGATCACTTATGTATCTGGTCAACACTCAACTAGACATCATCTTGGCAATCAAATATTTGTCTTAGTTCATGGTGGACCTTCGAAGAGTGCATTGGATGGCTGTGAAGCACATACTTCACTTCATCAGAGGTATAGTGGAGTATGGATTTGTTTATGGGCATAGAGGGAGTGTACAGTTAGTAGGTTTCACAGATGCTGACTGGCATGATGTGTAGAGGACCAAAAGAGTACTTCAGGTTGTTGTTTTAGCATTGGATCAGGGGTTGTCTCTTCGTTCAGCAGGAAGCAAAATTCAGTTTCATTGAGCTCAACAGAGGATGAGTACATGGAAGCCAACATGGATGGTTGTGAGGCTATGTGGATGAGGAAGTTACTTGTAGGGTTGTTTGAGTGTGATCTAGAGGCTACAGTAGTTCATTGTGACAATCAGAGTGGAATCAGGCTATCTGAGAATCCAATGTTCCATGACTGGAGCAAACACATAAAAATCAGAGACCACTTCTTGAGATATTCTATTCAAAGAGGAACCATTCGATCGGGAGTACATACAGACATATGAGAAGGTGGAAGACATTTTCACCAAGGCACTTTGTACATAGATATTTGTGAATTTTAGGGATAAGTTGGGGTTCCTACCGAATCCCTTCCTTGTTGAGAGGGAGTGTTAAACTAATGGCAACAAGGAAGGTCTTCCTACATGCTTGTGTTCTTGCATGCAGAATACTTAAATTAGGAAACTAGTTGTATTTAATTTAATTTTATTAAGTTTACTTTGGAAAATAAATTAAAGTGGTCTAAATTAACTTTAGTGAACCACTAGTTAATGAAAAAATGAAATTAGGGTTTTTTCTTTATGACTAGTTAAAGTGAAAGTGAAATTAGGTTTTTTCCTTTACCTAAAGTTATAAAAGAGAGATCAAATGGTGGACAGAACACAAACTTGTATTTCAACAGAGACAAGATAAATATAGGGAGAGAAAGTCAGACATAGGATTTAGCTAAGAAGACGGAGGAGCGAGCAGCAAGATCATCAAGCTTCGTATAGTTGAGGTTTAGATGGGATTTTCCTAGTGATTCTATTGGGTACTTCATTTTCTAGGTTTGGGTGAATTTGCAGTGATTGTAGAAGTTCCATATTTTCTCATAATAAAATCTATATTTGACTGCTGCACCAGTTTTCCCATCTTGGGTTTTTCCGGGCGTTTCCATACCCAAAATAATAGTTTCAATATTGTGATGTGATGTTTTGGTTTATTTCTCAGTTTTATATTTCACTGCATACTGTAAAATATATTCATGTGTGGTTATCAATTGATATTTTCCATGCATTATTTATCCCTAATTGAATTTTAAAGGAAAATTTACAAATTATATATTGGGTTTATATATGCTATATTATGTTATAACACTTAGTATGTATCCTGCTTGTGTATTTTGTTTTTGTTGAGGATGGAATGTAGGTACAAGTTTGATTGAAATATCAATGGGGATCTTCTACCAACGTCCAAAATAAGTTATGCTTCCCATCCCTTAGTGTTATACTTGCTTATATATCTAGAAAATTGGAAACGGGTCGATTTCTAGTGTCATATTGCCTGTTGTGGTCCACCCCAATCCATAGGAATTTTTCTCTGTAACAAGAGAAAAGAGAAGAATATTTTATCCTCCAAGGTAAGTAAACACTACTCTCTAACCTTACTCTTGAATCTTCCTTGGATTGTAGGATAATTCAAAAAAAATGAAGCATGTGGTGTAAAGTAAATACACACAGTGAATATTTAATATAATTACGAGGTGTTGTTACAAATAGTATAAGAATTATAGGTTGCAACACTTGGACATAATGGGTCCGATTAGAAAATATTTTTTTGTTTATTATTAAATTTTTAAATTGACAAAAAAAAATTCTGCACACAGAAAAATGATAACAAACTCAAATATAGAAAAAGGAAAGATGGCAGAAAAAATGAATCACAGAGGTGACATGCCTATAGTAGAGGAGGAATGTATCTATGTGGAATTTGAGAATAAAATCCAAGTGGATTTATAGTATAAGATGCTTCATACTAGAAGGATTCTCAAGGAATACTTGGAAAGTTTAAAATATGACAATACCAAGCTACTTAGAGCTGAAAACGAACAACAGGAACTAAATGAACTCTTGTTAAAAATACCAAGAGATAAGATGGAGATGAAACATAATGGTCAAAGTTATTGTAGCGCTAATAAAAGAAAACATGCTAAGACAAGAAAATATGATCATGAATTGTCAAAAATATCACAAACTTCACATGATAAATTAATAAATAGCTCTATTAGTAGTGAACTGGTAACAAAGAGGAGGAACAAGGACTCGGGTAGGGTTACAGGTAAAATTAAAAAATATATGATCCCCCGCCTTTGATCATGAATCTGAGGAAGTAATCGAGGCATGTATGTTAACATAACTAAATATTTTAATATCTATAAGTATTCAGATGACGTAAAGGTTCATCTATTTAGCAGTTAAGTGGTAAAGCTCCCTTATGGTGGAAAGGAAAAAAACAAGTGAATAATGTATAAAGTAGGGAGTTAAATTAGTCGTTTTCTAAGAAACTATTTAAACAAAATTCCTTTTCAAAAATTTATACGATAAGAAAGCTAAGGGATTTACTGAATTGAAGTTAGGATAGCTAACAATGGATGAATTTGTAACCAAAATTCATTAATTTATAGTGCTACATACCATAACTGAAAGAGGAAAAAGCCAAAGTTTGTAGGTTTATCACTTGTTTTCCTCATGATTATAAGGATAAGATTGATTTTGGCATACCTAAAACTATGAATGATGCCATTAGCAAGGCCCAAATTGTGCTAAATGTAATTCAAATATCATTATGAACTAAGTAAAGCACGGTAGAATAAAAAAAGTGAAAAACAAGAACAAAGGAAAAAGGGGTTCAAACCTTCACCATTTAGGAAAGGGGCCCAAAGTTATTCAAGTGATAATTATTGCCAATTTAAGAACTCTCAAAAACCTACTAAAAGTGGATAAGTTAAGAGCACATAGGCTATTGGTAACAAGATTAATTATAGAGTTAGGAAGATTGATAACCCAATAGAGTGTTGCGAGTGTAATGGGCCTCACGTGTACCGAAACTGTCCATACAGAAATGGCAGGAAGGGACAAAACATGAATAATTTGCAGGATTCATCCACCATAAAAAAACATAACAAAGAACATACCTTGAATCAAGGTTTCCTTGGAGGATCATCAGGAATATCATTAGCCTACCATGCTAGAGGTTGAAGGTAAGATTTCAAATACTAGTGTTTCTATTCTTATCGATTCTCGAGCAATTTTATGTTATATTTCTCCTAAAATAATTGAAAAATGAAAGTTACATAAGGACTAAGAAATGAAACCATTTCTAGTTCATTTACCTAGTAGAACCAAAAGAAAGATTACAGATTTAGTAAAACATTGTAGCTTTTCCATGAACAATATGAACACTCAGGAAAAATTAAGCGTCGTACCTTTAAATTCTTACGATATCTTGATTGTTATCAACTGGTTGGAAGCTCATAATGTAGTAATAAAATTATTATATAAGACATTCACATGTATCAATTGTAATGTCCCTTTTCTAAATTTTTACCAAAATGCCCAATTTTCCAATTGTTTCACAATTTTGGCTCTTGACAAGTTTTAATGTCTTGGTCTCCAAATCAGCCCAATTTCTCCCAAATATTAAGAGAAGGTGTATGAATGATATAATAACTTAATTATTATGTTTAAGGATGTATTATGGCCATCCATGAACTTCTTCAAGTCTATACTAAATTCTGAACAAGACAGATGATTTTACTGACAATTTGGGCTCAAATCCCCCACGAGGTAAGTGGTAGAAATGGATTCGCAAATGTGTAGAAAAGCATGCAAATTATTAATTTGAATTAGGGAATGTGTAGAATAAATTATCATAGAATCGTATTTGTGACCAATCAACCACCCACGGTTGCTATCACTTATATCAATCAGATATAAAAAACTAGTTTTGGGCCCTTGGGGAAGTGAGGTGTAGTTTGCTCCAATTGCTATGAAATTTTACCCAATGGCCAAAACTTCTTAGTTACTAAACAAAAAACCATAATACAATTTTATTACATTCCATTCATTCATAAATCATCAATATTTTATACATACATTTGAATCTATCAAGATTACAAGAGTTTACAACAAGGTAGTGGGGAAATGGCACTGTTTCTTCATTATTGACCAATAATACATGATATTTATTGGCCTTTATACCTGAGAGATTTATGAACTTAAATATAAAATAATTTACATCATAATAAAAATTACTGGAGCGATAGAATCTCCCTCAAAGTGACGAATAGCTCACCAAGTTTGCCTCACTCCATAGAGTTGAAATATGGTCAAAAAACTTGAGATGAAAGGAAGAACAAGATGAAAATTATATGTACACAAGCTGATGTAGCTTGAACCTATAACTTATGACTCCATTGAATCTCCTTAAAATACCTGAGTGGCCTCTCCAAACTCCAACTAGGATGGGAATATTTCACCTCGAAATTGGTAGTAAGGCATGAAGTAGTCATCCACTATCTCTCTCTCTCTCTCTCTTCACAATAAAAATGTTCACAAATGACCAAAATAACCTTCTCATGGCTGATCCCTGAATTTTATAAACATTATTGGTCTTCTAAGGTTCCAAATACATCCATAAACCAACATTAGAGGAAATTTGGGGTCTAAAATGGGCCTTATAAGAAAACGTGCCAAAATAAGTTTTTGTGAGTTGGAATTAAAGAACCAATAGAATTTCAATAAAATAAGTGAACCATAATGGTTGAATTGACATATTTGTCATTAAAAAAAACTACTTTTTTTGTTCGTATTTTCGACATATCTCATTGAGTTTTTACTGAAATTTCGATCGGGAGAGCTCATTGGATGCGGAATTTGATTTTGCATCCAATGAGTACCCACACTGCATACTTTTGAAGGACCCCGCTACCCCAAAAACAAGAAATACCTGAAAAAATGTGATGATGTCATCATCACATTTTTTCAGGTATTTCTTATTTTTGGGGTAGCGGGGTCCATCAAAAGTATGCAGTGTGGGTACCCTTTGGATGCAAAATCAAATTCCGTATCCAACGAGCTCTCCCAATAGAAATTTGAGTAAAAAAAAAGGGAGATATGTCAAAAATACAAACACAAAAAGTAGTTTTTTTCTTTATTCCTCCAAAATTAATCAATATTATTTTATTATTTTAACTATTATTTTATTATTTTCCTTAGGAGGCCCATTTTAGACCCCAAAATTCCTCTAATGATCCAAGTTGAGTTGGTGTGGCTGCTCATGCTATGCCATGTGGCCTTTCTCTTCACTTCCCTCTTCTCCCAAATTCCAGTAGAAGCCTCTTGGTCATCTCCAGATTCCATGAGAGCCCTCTAATATGATCTATTCAAGCCTGAAATCTCAGATATGTCAGATTTCATCCTTTAGATCTGATTTTTGTCGTAACTGTCATAGAATATCCATCATTGGTGTCATAGATGTCATAAATGTAAGGGGAATCTAGCAAAGTGTCCATGAAACTCCCATTTAGCCCTTCCTCTCCCCATGCAAATTACCATTCATCCCGAATTTGACCTATGAGTATATGGACAATTATATTAACCTTATAATCCATCAAAAAACATTAGGCTTCCCATAGATTCGATATTGCAAGAGGAGGATGCCATTTAACATCGAAATTATAGCTTGAGTGGGCCCTATAGTCTCCATGTGTCTCCATTATCCATATCCATTTCATTTTTCAGTTGTATTCATTTAATTAAATCCATTAAATAAATATTTATTTCTTCTAATGTCTAAACACTATTTATTATCTCCGTTATTAACTTCCCAACGTTACCACCCAACAGAGGGAACTAGTAGGATTAATGTAGTTTTCCTACTATGCAATTATTTGAATAGATACATTACAATCCTCCCTACCCAATATTTCTTATCCTCAATAGATTTCAGATTTGGATGCTTTAAAATATTCTCCTCTTCCCATGTGTCATATTCACTTGGTAGATTCTTCCATTGCACCAAGTATTCTTTGATTGTTCTGCTCTTCAATCTTCTCTCCCTTGTCTTCAAAACTTTTTATGGAATAAGTGTGAGTTATCCTTCATAATCCAATAGCTTTCTTGAGAAAAGAAACATGAAATACATTATGAATTTTACTTCCTTCCGGAAGTTCCAACTCATATGTTGCTTCTCCAATCTTCCAGATTGCCTTGTAGAGCCTATAGTATATTGGCTTTATATTTTATGCTCCATTCCTTTTGAGAGATGTTTGTTTGTATATATGCAACCTCAAATACACTAAATAATAAACTTGAAAGGTCATTTCCTCTCTATGCTTATTTTCATATTGTTTTTGTAGTTTTTGGACAACCTGCAAATTATCTTTTAAAAGCTTTAAAATTTCTTGGCTTTCTTCCACCCAATATTTAGATTTTGGAGCTCTACTATCACCAAATATCATATCAGAAAATGTAATTGCATCATAACCATATAATTCTATGAAAGGATACATCTTTATTGACATGTGAAAGGTGGTGGTGTAGAAAAACTCATCCAAGTGTAGCCATTTTGTCCAAGATTTTTACTGTTCTCCCACATAGTTTTGGAGGTACCCTTCCAACCATTTATTCATCCTCTATATTTTTCCAATAGTTTTGGGATGGTATCTTATACTTGTATTCAACTGAGTTTCCACCAATCTAAAAATTTCTTTCCAAAAGTAACTCATGAATATACCATCTCTATCACTCACAATGTTCTTGGGGAGCCCATGCAATTTGAATATTTCTTTGAAAAAAGGTTAGACACTTGTGAAACACTAAAAGATGATGTAATATAAAATAAATGAGAAAAATTATTCAATCTATCCACTACCACATTAATGCAATCATTACCCAAATATTTGGGAAAACTGGTGATGAAATCCATCGATATACTATCCCATATTTTCTCTAGAATGGGAAATGGTTGTAATAAACCAGTTGGGTATGTTAACTTTGATTTGTTTTCCTGACATACCTTACATTCATTCACATAATTCTGAACATATTACTTCATCCCCTTCCAATAGAACCTTTCCCTTAGTTTCCCATAGGTCTTGAAGATCCCCAGATGGCCTCCTAGTGGGGAATCATGTGCTTCCTACAAAACTTTGCACTTAAGCTCTGAATCTCAAACCAAATAAAGTCTGCCCTTATAGTATATCATCCCATTCAAAATTCTATAGTTATCATCTCCCATGATTCCATCTAATACATCACAAGCAATCTTATATTTGGCATATTCAATTAGTAGCATGTCTTTCTAATTTTTAGTAATGTCCATGAGAGAAAAAGAAGGTCTTTGACATAATGCATCTTCTACAATGTTATTCTTTCCTTTCACATATTCAATATATAAATCATAATCTTGGATATTCCTTACCCACTTTTGGTTCCTTTCATTTACATCCTTTTGGGTAAGGAAGTGTCTTAGACTATTGTGGTCAATTTTCACCACAAACTTGTTTCCTACCAAGTATTGTTGGAATTTGGCCAAGGCATGCATGATGGAAAACATATCTTTGTCATATATGGAGTAAATATTTTCATGAGGCTGCAAATTTCTTCTCGCAAAGGCTATAGGGTGTTCGCCTTGCTTTAGTACAACCCCTACTCCTCCACCTGAGCCATCACATTCAACAACAAAAGGCTTAGAAAAATCAGGTAATGCAAGTATGGGACAACTACTCATTACCTCTTTCATTTTTTGGAAGGAATTTTTAGTCTCTTCATTCCACTTTAAAACATCCCTATTAGTCAAATCAGTGAGTGGATAAGTCAACTTGTAGAACCCTTTCACAAACTTCCTATCGTATGTACATATTGCAATGAAGCCTCTTAATTTTGTGATGTTTTTTGGTGATGGAAATTCTAAGATAGCCCTAATATTTTCCATGTACACTTTCACTCCATCTTTTCCAATAATGTTCCCAAGATATAAAAGTTCTTTCATCCGAAAATCACATTTAAACATCTTAGCATACAAAGACTGTTCTCGTAAAGCTTTCAACACAATCTGTAGGTGTTGCATGCTCTTCCCAAGTTTTAATGTAAATGAGAATATCATCAAAGAAGACTAAAACAAGACTTATAAGCTTCTTGTGAAGTATTATATTCATACATGCTTGAAATGTAGTTGGACCATTAGTCAACCCAAATGGCATAACAAGAAACTCAAAGTGACCTTAATGACATCGAAAAGCAGTCTTTTGCACATCTTCCTCCTTCATCCGAATTCGATGATAACTAGATATAAGGTAAATTTTTGAAAATTAATTAGCTCCAAATAGTTCATACATGAGCTCATTAATCCTAGGAATAGGATATCTTTTCTTGATGGTATTCTTGTTTAAATATCTAAAGTCTATACACATCCTCAAATTTCCATCTTTTTTCTTTACCAACACTACTAAAGAAGCATAAGAGCCAGAGCTTGGTATAATGAGTCCCAAATATAATATTTATTGAATGGCCTTATCAATATCATATCTAAACTTCTTGGGATTTATATAAGGTGTTATATGAATGGGTGAAGTACCCTACTCCAAAAAAATCTTATGCTCAACCCACCTATCAGGTGGTCTACCATGTAGAAGATCTGAGAAAAAAATTTCATATTTGTGCAAAAGTGTCTCTATCTCCTTTGGTTGTTTAACAAATTTGGTTTTTTGATTCAAAGAGGTGATATAACATTCAAAAGCCCATTATATATCACCATGCCTCAATATAGATCTCATACTATTGCAATTTACTACAGGTTTTGGGTAATTGTGTTTCCCTCTCACAACCCTTAGTACACATGTTGAATCTTGAAATTTCGTTTCAGGAATTTGATAATTTACTAAATTCTCTCCTGTAGAATACAACCATTTCACTCCCAATACTACACTGGTATCAGCAACATCATCCACATAAAAACTATCAACAAAAGTATAGTTACCTATGGTGACTTGCAACTTTGGAACCCATGTGTTGCATTGCATTATGTTGTGACCTGGTGTTAGAAAATAGGACCGCAGAGAAATAATAGATATACAGTTAAATCAATAAACAAGATGCAAAACACATTAAAACATTACAGAGAGACATAGATATAACGTGGTTCACCCAAACGATGGGCTACATCCACAAAGAAATTTCCATCCTTTTATTACAGTCCAGAAAGATGAAGGGATACACCCTACAGCAAAATCACTACACTTCCTCTTCATGCTCTCACAGTCTCTCTTCTGACACAATACAATACCATACTCAGTCATTTTACAATGCTTTCTTTTATAGGAGAAATACAATGGGAAAATTCTAGGGTTAACCCAATACCATGGGTCCGCAATACTATTGGCCAACACACATCCCAAAAAAAAATTTCTTGGGGGATCCACCCCCGAATCCCTATTTCTCAAGGGTGCTTCCCCCGAAACCTCATTTCTTAGGGGCGCTGCCCCCGAACCCCCGTGTCTCGAGGGTGTTGCTCTCGAGCCCCATTTTTTAGGGCGCTGCCCTGAACCCCAAGTCAAGGGAAATGAGTGTACAATACTCGTGGGTTACAATCACAACTGAATAATATCTATGGATCTGGAAGATTAGGCTCCACAACCAACAATCTCCCACTTGGAGACTAATCATAGCAACTCTACTGCTACTGCACTTGCTAGACTATGCTTTGGACCTTGGACTTGGAAAATTTCTTATTTTCACCTTCATGCTTGAAGGCCAATAGAAGCATAGCAGGAACTCAGTTTCTCTCTGGTTACTCCCTTTGTCAACATGTCTGCACGATTCTGGCTAGTGTGTATCTTTTCCAGTTTTAATAGTTCTTCATCTAGAACAAATATTATGAAGTGGTACTTGAGTTGTATATCTTTAGCCCTTGAATGAAAGGCTGATTTCTTTGCAAGATGAATGGAACTCTAGCTATCAATGTACAACCTACTATTCTCCTGCTTCTTACCCAATTCTTCCATGAACCTCTGCAACCAAACCATCTCCCTATTAGCCTCTGTAGCAGCAACGTACTCTGCTTCTGTTGTTGAAAGTGAAACAACCTATTGCAGTTTTAAAATCCAACTTACTAATGTTCCACCTACAGTAAACACATACCCTGTGGTGCTCCTCCTATTGTGTTTATCACCAGCCATATCTGCATCAACATATCCCTATAGAATAGTGTCTGAACCTCCAAAACATAATGCATGAGAAGTGGTACCTCTCAAATACCTGAGAATCCACTGTACTATTTTCCAATGCTCTTTACCTAGATTATTCATATACCTGCTCACAACTCCCACTGCATGTACAATATTTGGTCTTGTGCATGTCATGGCATACATCAAGCTCCCAACCGCTGATGAATATGGAATCTTGGACATGTAATCTATCTCTTCATATGTCTCTGGACACATATCCTTGCTTAGTTTCAAATGGTTGGCCAAAGGTGCGCTGACTAGTTTTGCATTCTGCATTCTAAACCTATCCAACACCTTTTCTATGTATTCACCTTGAGACAATGTCAATTTGCGATTTTTCATGTCTCTTGTTATTCTCATACCAAGGATTTTCTTTCCAAAACCCAGATCTTTCATTGCAAATGATTTAGCTAGTTTTCTTTTGAGCACATTTATATCTTGCATGTTAGACCCTACAACAGGCATGTCATCCACATACAATAACAACATAATATGTCTTCCGTTATCTAGCCTCTTGAAATAAACACAATGGTCAGAATGACATCTATCATAACCTTGTTCTGTCATAAACTTATCAAATTTTAAATACCACTGCCTTGGAGCTTGCTTCAGGCCATACAAGCTCTTCTTCAACCTGCAAACCAAATTCTCCTTTCCTTTGACCTCATACCCTTGTGGTTGCTGCATATAAATATCTTCCTCCAAATGCCCATGGAGAAAGGCCATTTTTACATTTAACTGTTCAAGATGCAAATCTTCTACCACCACTAGACTTAAAATAGTTCTAATTGAAGTCATTTTAACAATAGGAGAAAATATTTCATCATAGTCTATACCTTTCTTTTCTGCAAACCCCTTTACAACAAGTCTACCCTGGTACCGCTTCTTTCCTACATCTTCTTCCTTCAACCTGTAAACCCATTTATTCTGCAATGCCCTTTTTTTTGCTAGCAACTTAACCAGATCCCAAGTCTGGTTTCTTACCAATGAGTCCATCTCCTCATCCATTCCTTGCTCCCACTTCTTTCTAGTTTCTACCTGCATTGCTTCTTTAAAACATTCTGGTTCACCAGAATTAGTCATCAATAAATAATATAGTGAAGGAGAGAATCGTTCAGGGGGTCTACTTAACCTGGTAGACTTTCTTATAGTTGTAGGAGTTTCAGGTACCTGCTCCTGCTCTTGATTTTTCGGTGCTTTTGGAACTTCATTTTCTTTGATTTCATCAAGCACTGTGTACTCTGTGTTTTCCTTTTATTCTTTCATTTTTTACAACTGATATTTGTACATGACCTTTTCATTGAATACTACATCTGTACTCCTAATGATTTTGTGATTTTTAAGATCCCATAAGTGATAACCAAAATAATCAACCCCGTATCCAATAAAGGTACATTTCTTGGATTTAGCCTCAAGCTTTGTTCTATCATCGTTTATCAATATGGACAAATTCTTCACAACCAAAAGTTCTTAGAAATGAGTATTTTACATGTTTACCTGTCCATGCCTCCTCTGGAATGCCACCATCCAAAGTGCTTGAAGGCCCTCTATTTATTAAATAAACATTAGTGTTCACAACATCAGCCCAAAACTGTAAGGGCAACCCTGCATGCAATCTCATACACCTTGCACGCTCCATGATTGTTCTGTTCATCCTTTCTGACACACCATTTTCTTGGGTTGTTCCAAGTACTTTCTTCTCTCTACGAATCCCATTGTGTAAACAGTAACTATCAAACTCCTTGCTGCGGTACTTGCCTCCATTATCATATCTGAGACATTTCAACCTTTTTCGTGTCTCATTCTCAGCCAAATATTTCCACTTCTTAAAAGTATCAAACACATTATATTTTTTTCTAATGCAATAAACTCAAGTTTTCCTAGTTGCATGATCAATAAAAGTAACATAATAACTAGAGCCACCAAGAGATTGTACCTGAGCTGCCCCCCATACATCTGTATGGACAAGCTCTAACTTTTCACTCTTCTTTTGTTTCCCAACCCTGAGAAATATAACTCTCTTCTATTTTCCATAAACACAGTTCTCACAGAATTCCAAACTTACCTGCTTCAATTCAAGAAGAAGTTTCCTTGAGTGGAGAATCTGCATCCCCTTCTCATGCATGTGGCCAAGCCTATGATGCCACAACCCCGCACCTATTCCTGTGGAAGCTACAGAGATAGAATAATCAGTATTATGAGGGCATAAATATAACGTATCTATCCCATCTCCTTTTGCAATTACCATTCATCCTTTAGTGATCTTCCACAACGTTTCTCCAAACATAGACAAACAAACACCATCTCCCAACTTCCCTATTGAGATTAGATTTCTTTTCATAGTAGGAACGTTCCTTACATCCTTTAGCAACCAGTCATTTCCATTTTTTAACTTCATCCATACCTCACCCTTTCTAACATTTTTACATGGTTCATCATCCCCCAATAGCACATGCCCAAAATCACCTTGAACATAATCATGAAAGAATTTCCTATGGGGTGTAGCATGACATCAAGTCCCTAAATATACTACCCAGTAATCACTAGTATATCTAATACAATAATCAAAGCATCTTGTAACACATCACGTGCTACATTTGCTTCCTGAGTAGTCTCTTGATGACTCTCACCTTTCTTCTTTGGTGCTCGGCAGTCTTTCTTTAGATGTCCTTTCTTACCACAGTTCCATCACTCTATTTTTCTAAATCTGGAGTTGGATCTTTCCTTTTTAGACTTGCCACGATTTCTTGGGATCCTTCCTCTCTCGTTTTGTCTCCCTCTACTCTCCATGTTCAACGCATTACCTGATGTCTCACCTATGCTTTTTCTTCGCATTTCCTAACTAAGAATAACACCAACAACATCATCAAACTTAAGAGTGTTTGAACTAGGGATAGAGTTACTTATAGCCATGACCAAGCTATTCCAGCTTTTTGGCAATGAGCACAAGATTAGAAGAGCCCTAACCTTATCATCAAAGTTCACTTTTACAGAACTTAACTGACTGGTAAGTGTATTAAACTCATCTAAATGGTCAGCAACAGATCCACCTTCCAACATATTCATATTAAAGAAATGATTCATTAAAAATACCTTGTTAGAAGCTGAGGGTTTTTCGTAGAGCTTACTCAATGTGCTCATCACACCGTTTGTTGTTTTTTCTTTCGAAATATTGAAGGCCACTGACGAAGCCAGGCATAGTCGTATTGTTCCCAGTGCCTTTCTATCAAGAACCTCCCATTCTTCATCCTTCATAGCCATCAGTTGTTTTTCTTTTGCACCCAATGGTAGGTACAGATCCTTCTGGTACAAATAGTCCTCCATTTGCATCTTCCATAACTGATAGTTTTGGTCGTTAAATTTATTGACCCGAAAATTTCCTTCTTCTTCCATTTCTCCCACTTGAACCAAGAACCCTTCTTTCCTACATGTTTACCAACCAAATGGACCTTTTGGCTCTGATACCAAATGTTAGAAAATAGGACCGCAGAGCAATAATAGATATATAGTTAAATCAATAAACAAGATGAAAAACACATTAAAACATTATAGAGAGACATAAATATAACATGGTTCACCCAAACGATGGGCTACGTCCATAAAGAAATTGCTAGTCCTTTTATTATAGTCCAGAAGGATGAAGGGATACACCCTACAACAAAACCACTGCACTTCCTCTTCACGCTCTCATAGTCTCTCTTCTAATAAAATACAATAGCATACTCAGTCGTTTTACAATGCTTTCTTTTATAGGGAAAGTACAATGGGAAAATTCTAGGGTTAACCCAATACCATGGGTCCGCAATACTGTTGGTCAACACACATCCCAAAAAACATTTTCTTGGGGGCTCCGCCCCCGAACCCCAAGGCAAGGGGAATGAGTGTACAGTACTTCTGGGTTACAATCACAACTGAATAATATCTATGGATATAGAATATTAAGATCCACAACCAACACCTAGAATTACAACTGTGAATCCATCGAATGGTTCACTTGGTATTTTTTTTTTTCTAGACCATCTCTACTTCAAGGAAATTATGTGTATCTCTTCCATCTACCAAAACTGAAGCTATTTGTCCCAATACCACACCCTTGAATCGAATAGTGTGGTAGCGAGGCAGTGCTGAAAGTACTGCCATTCTTGCTTTGTCCGGTGAAGGATGATTTTCTTCTTGTTTTTCTTCTTCAGCTATTGTCTCATGTTCCTCCCCTTGATCTAAAATGCTCCCTTCTTCATCAATACCCCCTTCATACTCATCATTATCAGAAAATACTTCTATGTATTGAGGTTTTCCTTTAGCACATTTATGCTCTGGTGTCCATGGTTGGAAGCATGTGAAGCACAATTTTTTCCTTCGAAGTTCATCCTTTTTTGTCTTTCTTCCTAATTCTTTTCATATGTATCTCTTTGCCAAAAATTATTATCAAGTGCATCCATTTGCCAAGTCTTTCTTTCAAATATGAATTTATTCTTGGGAAAATCTTGTTCTAGGAAGCACATTTTGAATATCTCTAGTCAAGGTCATTGTGTCATTTAAGATAGTAGGATTGTGGGATTTGAACAAAAATTTTAAGGGATCTATCAAATATTCAGTGAAAATCAATACTAGCCTTCCCAAAGATACATTAGCCACCTTAACTGATAATATTTGGAATTCCAACATATACTCAATAGGATTCCCTACCTGCTTCAATTGTGCTAGTTCTTTGAAAGACAATTCGAGATATTTTTTCTCAAAACTTTCTAATAACCTGTCAACAAATTCCCCATATGTTTTAACCTGATCATGACCCAAGGTTTTCAGGCCATGGAACCACCATTCATTGGAATCTCCATCCAAGTGAAAAATAGCCATTTTTAAAGCATCTTATTCCACCATTGGATTGAGCTGAAAATACACATCCAATTTTTGCACCCAAGTGTTAGCAGAACTTTGAAATGAACCATCAAAAGTAGGAATTCGCGCTTTACCTATGGAACAATTCAATTCTTTGTTTTGGTGTAGAGACTTATTGTCCTCCTTCTTTTTGAGTTTTTTTTCCATGGTGAAGTATTGTTCAAATGTTATACTTCTCCTACACTCTTCTTCCAATTTAGCCCATTCTTTTGTTATTGTATCAATTTCAAATTGAATGTTAGTCTCTTCTTTGGGAATAAGAAACTTAGGTACAATAGGCCTTGGTTGGATATGAAATTCATGGGGTCTATTATGAGGTCCTCTTCATGAGAAAATGTGCTCAACCATTGTCTTCTTTTGTACTGATTGTGAACTACCACTATCTCCTATTATCCCTTTCCTTCCCATTTGACTAATCATCAATTCAAATCCTTTTTCTATCTATTGGGTCATGTCTACCATATGTTGGGTCATGTACTTGGATATTTATTCAAACAAGGATTTTATAAGTTTAAGATCTCCATTTTCTTCTTATTGTATTCCTCTCCCTTGTGAGCCATAGATTTAGTTAAACGTACATTTTTTCCTTCTAGTTCTTCTTCTACAAGCCTAGCACCTTCCAATTCAGATTCTGTGGGTGATGGTTTATTTATTTGAATCCTTTTTAACACCATTAGGTTCCAATACCATGATTTGATACCACTTGTAATGTCCCTTTTTTATATTTTTACCAAAATGCTGAATTTTTCAATTTTTTCACAATTTTGGCTCTTGACTAGTTTTAGTGTCTTGGTTTCCAAATTAGCCCATTTTCTCCCAAATGTTCATAGAAGGTGTATGAATGATATAATAAAATAATTATTATGTTCAGGAATGTATTATTTCCCTCTAATCTTTTTTACAATTCTGTACTAAATTCTGAACAAGATAGATGATTTTACTGACAATTTTGGGCTCAAATCCCCCTGGGGTAAGTGGCAGAAATGGATTCCCAAATGTTCATAACCCCACTTGAATTCTTAAATTGAAGAAGGTGATGTGTAGAATAAATTATCAGAGACTCATATGCATAACCAATTGACCTCTATTACACCTAAATATCATGGTCATCATGTGATGAGATCCCAAACTTCAGTGCTTCCCTCAATCCCAAATTGTGAAACATGAATATTTGTCCAGACATCAAATCCACCTATGAAAATCCAGCACTGCCTCTACCCTTTAGTAAAAAACTGGTACCTTCTTCAGCACCACCTGTAATGTGTTGGTAGTAGGTAGTGGCACCACCTTTATCCTTTAAGCAAGACGTGGTTTTTTCTAACACCGCTCTCTTATGGTGAGAAAAGAGCGGTGCCCTTGGTAAAAAGTGAAAAAGAGAGGTTCTCATGAAGCTTCTTGAAATAAGGATTCGTTGCATCCTTATCCCTGATCACTAGAGCTAGTTGGGCTCAAGATCTATCCTTAGAGGATCTCCTAGCCACCTCACCCACCAATTTCTCAACCATCTCTATCCATTCCAAGCCTATAAAAGCAGGCTCATTGTCCATGGTTGACGAGAGATTAATGTTATGCTGTTGCTTTGATATTTTGGCCTAAATCAGTCAAGAGAGCTTGAAGGAGCAAGTTGAAGCTAATGGGGACAATATGTTGTCTTTGTGAAGGAGTACATTAACACAAAGGCATAGGTTGTAAACTCTTTCTTCATTTATTAATGCAAAGTCGGTTCCTTTCCCATATACTTGTTATGTTGCAATATTGCATGTTATTGTCATATTCCTTAGTTATTGACATAGATCTATAGATGATGTTCTGGTATCCTTGATCTCTTTTTTGTTTGGTTTGTTTATGGAGGTATTTCCTTGGAAACCTTTCGTAATAGGAGGAAACCACATAACTCCATTAAATATTGTTTCTAGGTGTCTATAGCTTCTAGGGAAAGTCTTCAAACCTTTTCATGAATTATTTATTCTGGATATAAACAATTCATACCAAAGGAATAGCTTATGTCCGTAGAAGGTGTAAAATTCCTAGCTACAAATCTAGCGACTTGAAATCAAGAAGAGTCATCTTCTTGACGAGAGTGGAGGCCAAGAGGAAATTTTGTCTCTTTCGACAAAATCCTCTCCAAGTAATGAGGTTATTTCCTTCGACTAGAGTAACCTAATAGAATCTCATCTTCATTCGAGTGTTCATTTCCATATAGTTGTGAACGTTACCACTAGGAGGATGCTTTGCACTATTATTGACAAAGGGGATTTTGTTAGTATTATATCCTTGACTGCTTGGCAAGCTTTAGGTTCACCTCAGCTTGTGTCAGCCATCCATCAGATACTATCTTTTAACCACAGGCGTACCACACCTTTAGGGACCCTTCCTTATTTACCTATTACATTAGGAGGGAAAACTGTATGTATCGATGTTATGGTGGTCCAAGGTCCTTTAGATTTCAATTTGCTCCTTGGATGTGATTATGCTTACGCCATGAAGGATGTAGTGTCCACACTCTTTAGAGTTATGTATTTCCCCCATGATGGGAATATTGTGACTATTGATCAACTTTCCTTTCTTACACCTAGCCATTGCATCACTCCTAGTAATTAGACTGCCCTAAATGTGCCTCATGTTCTTTTGTTTCCTTCCCCTTCTTCTAGTTAGCTTCTTCCCATCATACATAAAATGGGGGGCATGGCTCTAGTCTATGGACATCATACTAGAGTTAATATGCTATATTCTATGTAATGGATGCACCCTACAAGCCTATGGATATCATCTTGGGTAGGAGCAGGTTTATGAGCATAGTTCATTTTCTCTATGTCAAGATCGTTAAAAAATAAAATAGATGTGTGCAAGCATACTTCTTTTTCGGTGTCAAGCTCCTTAAAAAATGAAAAAAGTTTGCGAGCATAGATATTTTTCTATGTCTAGATCGTTAAAATATGAAATAGATGCATGTGAGCATAGTTATTTTTTTGTGTCAAGGCTCATTAAAAAATGAAACAGATGCATGCGAGCATGGTTCTATTAGAAAATAGGACCGCAAAGAAATAACAGATATATAGTTAAATCATTAAACAAGATGCAAAACACATTAAACACATTACAGAGAGACACGGATATAACGTGGTTCACCCAAATGATGGGCTACATCCACAAAGAAATCGCCAGTCCTTTTATTACACTCCAGAAAGATGAAGAGATACAACCTGCATCAAAACTGCTACACTTCCTCTTCACGCTATCATTGTCTCTCTCACACAATCATAGAGATTGTTTTCAATGCTATATTACCATACACAACCATGTTACAATGCTTTATTTTATAGGGGAAAATTACCATGGGAAAATACTATAGTTAACCCAATACCATGGGTCCACATAACTGTTTGCCAACACACATCCCAAAAAATATTCTCAGGGGATCCGCCCCTGAACCCCCGTATCTTAGGGGAAATATCCCTGAACCACAAGGCAAGGGGGGAAAGTGTACAGTACACATGGGGTGCAAACACAATGAAATAATATATTTGGATCTAGAAGATCAGGGTCCACAACCAACAGGTTCCTTTTCTATGTCAATCTCGTTAAAAAATGAGACAGGTTCCTAATCAAAGTTCTCGTTCTATGTAAAGATCATTAAAAAGTGAAATGGATGTCTTCAAGAAAAGTTTACCTTTTGGTTTCAAGCTTGCATAAAAATGAAACCATGTTTCAAGCATAGTTATTTTATGTTTCAACCATGTGTAAAAATGAAACAAGTCATTTTGAGCATAGTTCTTCTGTGTCAAGCTCATTAAAAAATGAATCAGATACCCTGAGCATTCTTTCAATTGATCTTCAAGCTTGTTAGAAATAGTAAGATGGTTTTGAGCTTACTTTTCATTTTTTATGCTCTGGTTAAAACATGAAAAGTGTTTTGAGCTTAGTTTATTATTTTTTCATGCTCTGGATTCAAACATGAAAAAGGTTAATAAAGTCCTCGTTAAGCTCTTTTTAGACTCTCAAAATGTGAAAAGATTTCCAAGTAAACTTGTATTCTTCACACTTGGAAAAGGACCTAAAAATCCATCCTCCTAGTGATAGTTTATCCCTTTTTCAAACTAGGGGGAACTACTTACAAAAAAGTATACTCCAGCCAATCATGACTGGAATATTTCTCTAAGGTATTATTTTATACTTTTTTGGGACCTAGGGACTAAATCATACAAAAAATGACCCTTTTTGAGTCTTCTTTAGTTTTTCTGGACTCTCTAAATATGAAATACACCGAGTTTTATTTCATTGGACTCGTTAAATTAAACATTGAAAGATCACTTTTTTGGAACTAACCCATCCTTTCTTAGGTTCGTAAAATGTATGAGAATGGACTTTTCTTTGGATAAGCTACAATGAGTGTTTTTTACCCTCTTTGAACTCATAAAAATGAAAAGAGGAACTCATCAATCATGATGGGGGAATTAAGGGAAGGGAGTCAATTCATTCTTGCAAATAATATAGCAGTTTGTCATCACCTTTGAACATGGCACTTGTCTGCATTTCATTCAGTAAATTGGGTAAATTAGCTTGTCTCTGACTCGATCCACTTTCCTGAGTCATGTCACTCCTTTAAGTCTTTCAAATAATGCATTGTCCAATGTCGTATTGTGTTCGGACTCGTTGATTCAATGCTCACAATTCTTTTGTTGTGTCACCCATTGTTGAAAGGGAAGTTAGAAGTTTACCTCTATAGTTAAAACAACCTTTTGTGTCAGTAATTTTGAGTCAATCTGATGGTTACATTATTTACAACATTCCAAAACTTTGTTTTGAGTTTCGTGTTGTCGATGTAGGATTCATCATGGCCCTCCTTCAACGAGACTATTCCTATCGACATCAACCCATCATCCAATAATTAGTCTTAGAAACAAGTTTAGTACCTTGATATCTATATGCCTCGATGACATATTCTCTCGCTCTCGACATAGGTTCACATAATTGTCCTTCGATCTAGAGATTCAACTGAGTGTTTGACATCAAATCATCTATTCACACTTATTAGATTCTATTAAAGTACCTTTGGAATCATTGAGATTAATGGTGATTTCCCTCGCACTTCTTAACTGTTCACATCATTGACTGGAAATCAAGTGGTTTCTACCATGTTTGAATTGATATCATTTTAATCACATGGGTAGAATCGTACTTTGAGGAAGACAATATGAAGATCCTGGGTATTTGTTGAAAAGCACTCATAGTTTTCTCCCCAGGTTGCGATGGAATTGTATGTAGTACCATCATGGATCCACATTTGTATGGTCATGGATATGCTCAAATTTGATTCTGTATGACATATATCTACATTGTATATCTAGTATCTATTTTCAAATTTGAGTCCCCTATCACATGGATCTACGTTGTATTCTAATAGCCATGTTTGTTTATCTCTCTCATGGATTTGCCTTGTATTGGTATGTAGCCATGATGAAGAAACATTTTCTCATTTGACTCCTTTTTAACACCATCAGGTTCCAATACCATGTTCTCATACCAGTTGTAATGTCCCTTTTTAAAATTTTTACCAAAATGCCCAATTTTCCAAATTTTTCACAATTTTGCCTCTTGACTAGTTTTAGTGTCTTGGTCTCCAAATCAGCCCAATTGCTCCCAAATATTTAGAGAATGTGTATAAATGATATAATAACTTAATTATTATGTTCAATGATGCATTATGGCCCTCTAATCACTTATACAAGTCCGTACTAAACTATGTACAAGATATATGATTTTACTGGCAATTTTGGGCTCAAATCCCCCTAGGGTAAGTGGTAGACATGGATTCCCAAATGTGCATAAAACCAATAGAATTATTAAATTGAATTAGTTTATTTCTATAATAAATTATCAGAGACTCATATGCATATCCAATCAACCTCCCACGTATTTTATCACTTCTTTCAATCATATATAAAAAACTAGCTTTGGACCCTTGGGGAAATGAGGTGTAGTTTGCTCCTATTGCTATGAATCGACCCAATGGCCACAAATTATCAGTTACTGAAAATGAAACCAATAATAAAATTTAATGACAATACATTAATTCATAAATCATCAATATTTTCTACATCCATTCGAATCCATCAAGATTACAAGAGTTTACAACAAGGTAGTGGGGAAATGACATTGTTTCTTCATTATTGAGAAATAATACATGATATTTCTTGGTGTTTAGACCTGATATATTTATGAACTTAAATATAATAGAATTTACATCAGAATACACAATATTATAGCAAGAGAAGTTCCCTCAAAGAAATGAATAGCTCACCAAGTGCGCCTCACTCCATAGAGCTGAAATATGGTGAGAAAACTTGAGATGAAAGGAAGAACAATATGAACTTGATATGTCCATGAGCTGCTGTAGCTTGCACCTGTAAATTATGACTGCATTGAATCTCTTTGAAATAATTGAGTGGCCTCTCCAATGTTGATGTATATGTAACTTCGGAATGTATTCTCCTATGTATCTTATGTATTGTAACCCGATGTTTATTCCGGGATGTTTCTATCATGTATTTAAGTCATGTGGTCATGCCCCGATGTTCCGATAAGGAAGATTAATAATGTAAATAAGTCATATCAAGTCATTAGGTAAGTCCCCAAAGTTTCGGGGCACTTGAGTTATTATACACTAATTAAGGTGTAGGCTCAAGTAGTAATTGTTAGGTTGAGCCTACGTGTGAAAATGCAATTCAAGTGAACAGATGAATATAAATAGAGAGTGAGAGTCTCTCTCTTAATCACTTGCGAAACACATCACTTTCTCTCTCAAGTGTGGCGCACTAGTGGAGAAGGAAATATACTGGGGCTAGAAGTCTACTGCTGTTGGGAGTGCATCTTACTATTTTGGGGTTTCACATCTTGTGGTGAAACTATCTTAGAGGAAGTTGCGGGGTTTTCTCCATTTATGGTTTCCCCGATCAAAACTCTTTGTGTCTCTTGTCTCTTGTGATATGCTTATGTTTTTGCTGTGCTTTTTATTCTCTCAGTGAAAATATCCTAACATAATGCTAGCTTAAATGTTGAAAAACTAACATGGTATCAGAGCTAACCTAAGAAGAAGACATTGTGCAGCTGCGGGAGCTAGGGATTCCTTGTTTGTGGATATTTCTCCACAATTTTTCAGCAAAAATAAGGTGGAATTACTCTCCTCCTTATGGCACATATTTCTGTCGAAACAGAATCCAATTTTGAGGTTTTTCAGTTTGGGACCTGTCACTGGGGTCAGAAATTAGGGTTTTTTGCAGAAGAGGAATTGTTTAGTGAGCCCAGGCCTGGATTGATCTCCTTCCCAAAATCGAAGTTAGGAACAAGTTTGAAGGCATTTGGGTGGACATAACTTTGGGAAAGCAAAACCCTAGTTGCTCCTGAACCAGCTCTACAGGAATTCAGCTCAAGTTTCAGATCCGACATCTTGAACCTGGTAAGATCTAAAATATTTTGTATTTCCATTTGAGGTTCTTATTTAAATATGTCTCATCATACCAAGCTTGATGAAAATATTGAAGGAGATAAAAACTTTCGAGCTTGGAAGTATAGGATCTCCCTAGTCCTGGAAGAGAATGAATTAGACTCTTACATTCATGAGGAGGTTCCAGTTCAAGAGGGAGATGAGGCAAAAGCCCTACATAAGAAGAAGATGGTTATGGCAAAGAGGATCATTGCTGATTCTATCAAAGATCATCTTATCCCACAGGTGTCCTCTCTCAAGACACCTAAAGCTATGTTTGATGCCCTAACCAAATTGTTTGAAGGAAAGAACATCAATCAGAAGATGACCCTGAGGAACTAGCTGAAGAATGTGAAGATTCAGAATGCAGAAACTATCCAGTCATACTTCACAAGGGTTTCTCAAATCAAGGAACAATTAGAAGCTGTTGATGAAGAAGTGGAAAATGCAACGATTGTCATGACTACTTTGAATGGCCTCCCTCGGACATGGGATGCCTTCATCCAAGGAATTTGTGCGAGAAAGAAGTTGGTCAAATTCAGCAAACTCTGGGAAGAGTGCTCTCAAGAAGAAGCTCGAATAGCAGCTCGAGAAGAAAAGATGGGTAGTGAAGACCAAGCTCTCACAGTGCGCTCCAAGACTCACTCCAAGTCATCAAGAAAGAGGATTCATCACTTAAAAGGTAAGCACCCTCACAAATATAATACTAGAAGAGATGTATCTAGGATAATATGCTATACTTGTGATGAAGCAGGACACTATGCAAGGAATTGTCCTAACAAACAGAAGATAGTAAAGAAGAGCAGCAAAGGAAGACATCATGCTCATGCTGTAGAGGATGATGAACCATCCAGAAAGAGACCTAGATATGAAAGTGAAGATTCTTCAAGAGAGGATGAATATGTTCTGATATCATCTCTCAAAGGTAACATTACTCATGGAAGTGATGATTGGCTCATTGACAGTGGTTCTTCCAAACATATGACGGGATTCAAGGAATCCTTTGTAAGACTGTTAAAACACGAATCACCTCATAAGGTGAAACTAGGAGATGACTACCAATATCCAATAAAAGGTAGTGGGGAATCTTCATACAAGCTAGAATCTGGTAAGTCTCTAACTATGAAAGAAGTATTGTTTGTTCCAGGACTCAAGAAGAACCTTCTATCCATTTCAGCATTGGATGCAAAAGGAACGCGGGTTCCATTCATAGATGGTCAAGTCATCATGTGGCCAAAAGGAAAGACTATTGATGATGCAGTAATGATTGGAGAACAAGAAGGAGGCTTGTACAAATTGAAGGGTCATCCAGAACAAGCCTTGATCCATGACAAAGTAGAGCCAAACAAACTTTGGCATAGAATACTTGCACATGTGCATTACAAAGCACTACCTATTGCAAGTAAAGTTGTCGAAGGCCTTCCATAAATTCAAGCAAAACATGAAGGAGTCTGCAAAGGATGTGCAAAAGGGAAGAATACAAAGAAGACATTTCCAAGTAGCGAAAGCAAAGCCAAAAGAATTCTAGAAATCATCCACTCCGATGTATGCGGTCCTATGTCATCAAACTCACTTAGCGGGTATGCATACTATGTTTCTTTTATTCATGATTTTTCTAGAAAGACATGGATTTATTTTATGAAGAACAAAGATGAAGTATTCAGCAAGTTCAAGGAATTCAAAGCCTTGATCGAGAACCATACTGAAAAGAAGATCAAGACCATTAGATCAGATAATGGTGGAGAATTCACTTCAAATGAATTCAAGGAGCTATGCAAAGAATCAGGGATTAAGAGGGAGTTGTCCACTCCTTATAATCCACAACAGAATGGGGTTGCAGAAAGGAAGAATAGAACTATCATGGAAGCTGCAAGAGCTATGCTTCATGATCAAGATCTACCTATGCATCTTTGGGCTGAAGCTGCCAGAACATCGGTATATGTGCAGAACCGTACTCCACATAGAGTACTCGAGAAAAAGACTCCTAAAGAAGTATTCTCCGGCAAGAAACCAGAAGTCAGCCATCTCAGAATATTCGACTGTCCTGTATACATAGACATTCCAAAAGAGAAGAGAACAAAATTAGATCCTTCAGGAAAGAAGGGTATATTTGTGGGATACTCCGAAAGCTCGAAGGCTTACAAAATCTACTTCCCAGGATACAAGAAGATTGACATCAGCAGGGATGTGACATTTGATTAAGGCATAGATTACAGCAAATCCAGAAAGAGACCTACTGAAGAACCTGAAGAAGTGGAAGCAGAAATACCCAGAATTCATGATACAATCATGAACGAAGAAGCTCAAGAAGAATATCGAGAGTTTGAGGAACCACAAAGACCTATAGATCCACCTCTGGAGAAGAATCATCATAAGAGGAAACCTACTTGGGTACGTGAAATTATCCAAGGTGCGGAAATATATGGAGCTCCAGAAGAGAATCACAGAGAAAGAAAGAGAACCAGATTAAATTCCGGGTATGTAGCTTTACTATGTGATTTCATTGATAAAGAACCTTCGAGATATGAAGAAGTGGCAGAACAGAAATAATGGAAGGATGCTATGATCGAAGAATATCAATCGATCATGAAGAATGATGTTTGGGATGTTGTCCCAAGACCAAAAGGGAAGTCAGTTGTCACTTCCAAATGGATCTACAAAATCAAGCATGCTGCAAATGGTAGCATTGAAAAATATAAGGCAAGATTTGTAGCTCGAGGATTCTCTCAGAAAGAGGGAGTAGACTATGAAGAGACCTTTGCACCTGTAGCCAGATACACTTCCATTAGATCAATAGTTGCTCTGGCTGCAGTAACGAAGTGGAAGATACACCAGATGGATGTCAAGACTGCTTTCTTGAATGGTGTAGTAGAAGAGGAAGTGTATGTAGAACAGCCACTCAGTTTTGAGACACATGATAGAGAGTCTCATGTATGCAGATTGAAGAAAGCCTTGTATGGTTTGGAACAGGCACCCAGGACTTGGTACGACAGGATTGGCAGTTTTCTATCTAGTTTGGGCTTTACCAAGAGTAAAGCAGACTCCAACCTTTACTACAAGGTTGAACATGGCAACCCAGTGATGCTTCTACTGTATGTAGATGATATATTTGGGACAGGTACAGATGGGTTGATTGCTGATACAAAGAGAAATCTTGTTGCTGAGTTCGAGATGAAGGACTTGGGGATGATGCATTACTTTCTAGGAATGGAGGTGTGGCAGAGTTCAAATGGAATCTTCCTTGGACAAGGGAAGTATGCAGTAGAGATCCTGAAGAGATTTAGGATGATGGAATGCAAGGCTATGGCTACACCTATGGCATCGAACCTGAAGCTATTGAGTGATGCTTCATCAGAGTTGGTTGATGCTATGATGTATCGTCAGATGATTGGGTCATTAATGTACCTGATGAACATGGGACCAGATATTTGCTTTGCTGTGAACACCTTGAGCCAGTACTTGACAAATACAAGGAGTGTTCACTTGACAGCTGCAAAGCATATTCTGAGGTACCTGAAGGGTACAATTGATTATGGGATCAAGTACGATGCAAATAAGAAGATTAACCTGGAGGGTTATGTTGATTCAGATTGGGCAGGAAGTGCCATCAACAGGAAGAGTACTTCAAGATGTTGCTTCAGTATGGGATCAGGTGTGATCTCTTGGTTTAGCAGAAAGCAATCATGTGTGGCACTGAGTATAGCTGAAGCAGAGTATGTCACAGCTTGTTCAACTAGTTGTGAGGCAGTATGGCCGCGGAAGCTATTGTCTAATATATTTGATCTCCAGTTGGATGCTACTTGTATACATTGTGACAACCAGAGTTGCGTGAAGTTATCAGAGAATCCAATGTTTCATGACAATTTGAAGCATATCGAGATCAAGTATCACTATATCGGGGATATGGTGCAGAGAGGAGTAGTGAAGCTCCTATATGTTGCGACGGAGGAACAAATAGCTGACGCATTGACGAAGCCATTGGCTAGGCTGAAGTTTGAGTACTTTAGAGAGAGACTTGGTGTTCTCCAGATCGAGGCTTCCTCCAAGAGAAAGTGATGAGATCCAAAGCCATTCTGACGAGCAGGTCAGATGTAAGGGCTGAACCATTCTGTCATGGTTAGAGGATTCAGTTCCTTCCATGTCAGATATGAGTGCTGACTACCATTCTGGGAATGGAGGCACCTGGTCAGTTACCAGGAACACTCAGTCGGGGACTGAGGGATCCATTCTGACAAGTAGGTTAGATGTAAGGGCTAAGCCATTCTGGTCATGGCTAAAGTATTAAGTTCCTCTCATGATAGATGTGAGTTCTGGCCATTCTTTCGAGTAGGATAGATGTAAGGGAAACAGCCACTCTCTGGGAGAGTGGAGGCACCTGGTCAGTTACTAGGTAGCTTAGTCTGGGACAGGGGGCCATTCTGACGAGTGTGTAGGATTCAGTTCCTACCAGGTCGGATGTGAATGCATGCCCTTCTGATGAGTAGGTCAGTTGTAAGTGTAGAAATCTTCTATCATTGTGAGCCGGATGCGATTCTAGCCTGGGTGAAAGAGTGGAAAATTTTCATCATTGTGAGCAGGATGTGTTCCTGCCTGGATAGAAGTCTTCCATCATTGTGATTCGGATGCGATTCCAGCCTAGGTGAAACTATGGAAACCTTTCATCATTGTGAGCAGAATGTGTTCCCGCCTGAATGGAATTGTGCCCTTCTGACGAGTAGGTCAGATATAAGTGTAGAGCCATTTCACAGATTGTAGTTGATGTGCCCACCATGCTGGTGAATGTGAGTGCAGAGCCTTTCTGATGGGATTGTGGTTTACTACATGATCAGATGTGAGTGTTGGGTGTGCCTTTCTGACGAGCAGGTCAGATGTAAGTGCTGGGCGAAGACCTACCTGGTGGTTAGGCCTACAACTAGCATGAAAAAGGGTTGGCTCTATAGAACTTCCTATGACGAGATAGTACACACATGATGATGACCAGAGATGATCCATATCGAGCTATGATCCAGATCCAGTTATGATGACTCCGAGAGATCCAGATTGAGTGATGATCCAGATCCAGCAAATGATGATCCAGATCGAGAGATGATCTAGATCCATATCCAGATCGAGTGATGATCCAGATCCAGTCCAGTGATGATGATCCAGATCGAGTGATGATCCATATCCAGTTCCATGACAATCCAGATCAAGAGATGATCCAGATCTAGATGACTTGAAGATGAAGATGACCTGAATATGAATATGACTTGAAGACGAAGATGTTCCAGTTGATACAGAGAAGAAGACCAATGCTGAAAAATCATGTCGAAAGAATACCTTCCTAGTTAAGAGGGAGTGTTGATGTATATGTAACTTCGGAATGTATTCTCCTATGTATCTTATGTATTGTAACCCGATGTTTATTCCGGGATGTTTCTATCATGTATTTGAGTCATGTGGTCATGCCCTGATGTTCCGATCGGGAATATTAATAATGTAAACAAGTCATATCAAGTCATTAGGTAAGTCCCCATAGTTTCGGGGCACTTGAGTTCTTATACACTAATTAAGGTGTAGGATCGAGTAGTAATTGTTAGGTTGAGCCTACATGTGAAAATGCAATTCAAGTGAATGGATGAATATAAATAGAGAGTGAGAGTCTCTCTATTTATCACTTGTGAAACACATCACTTGCTCTCTCAAGTGTGGCGCACTAGTGGAGAAGGAAATATACTGGGGCTAGAAGTCTACTACTGTTGGGAGTGCATCTTACTGTTTTGGGGTTTCACATCTTGTGGTGAAACTATCTTAGAGGAAGTTGTGGGGTTTTCTCCATTTATGGTTTCCTTGATCAAAACTCTTTGTGTCTCTTTTCTCTTGTGATATGCTTATGTTTTTGCTGTGCTTGTTATTCTCTCAGTGAAAAGATCCTAACATAATGCTAGCTTAAATGTTGAAAAAATAACATCCAAACACCAACTAAGATGGGAATCTTTCACCCTCGAAATTGGATAAAGCATGAACTAGTCATCCACTAGCTCTCTCTCTCTCTCTCTTGACAATAACAATTTTCACAAATGATAAAAAAAACGTTCTAATTTCTGATCCCTGGATTTTAAAAACATTCTTGGCCATCTAAGGTTCCAAATCCATCCATAAAACACATCCAAATTGAAATGGTGTGGCTTCTCATGCTATGCCATGTGGCCTCTCTCTTCACCTTCCCTCTTCTCCCAAATTCTAGTAGGAGCCTCTTGGCCTTCTCCAACTCCCATGAGCGCCCT
Organism: Pseudotsuga menziesii; assembly: GCA_001517045.1. NCBI lineage: Eukaryota > Viridiplantae > Streptophyta > Pinopsida > Pinales > Pinaceae > Pseudotsuga > Pseudotsuga menziesii. Next base: position 296,350 of record LPNX010031273.1, on the reverse strand, counting down.
CTAATATGCTCTAGTCACACCTAACATGTTAGATATGTCATACTTCAGTCTTCATATATGAATTTTGTCATAACTGTCATAGAATGTCCATCATTGGTGTCATAGATGTCATAAATGTAAGGGGAATCTAGCCAAGTGTCCATGAAAGTCCCATTTCGACCTTCCTCTCCCCATGTAAGTTATAATTCACCCCAAATTCAACATATGAAGTATATGGAAAAGTATATTAACCTTATAATCCATCCAAAAACATTAGGCTTCCCATAGATTCAAGATTGCAAGAGGAGGATGCAATTTAACATAGGAATTATAGCTTGAGTGGGCCCCATAGTCTCCAGGCATCTCCATTATCCATAGCCATTTCATTTTTCACTTGAATTCATTTAATTAAATCCATTGAATAAATATTTATTCCTTATAATGTATAAACACCATTTATTATCTCCCTTATTAACTTCCGAGTGTTTCCACCCAACCTAGGGAACTAGTAGGATTGATGGAATTTTCCTGCTATGCAATCATTTGAATGGGGACATTACATCGATGACCATGGGAATAGTCATATCATTAAAGTTATATTTAAACCAATGTATACAATACAAATCTTAGTGGTAAAACCTCAAAAATGTTCTAAGAAAGGTCGCTAGATTTATGTTGTTCCAATATTAAATGCTGGAAATGACAATCACAAGTTAGTCATAGAAAATATTCTCATATTAAAAAACTTTCAAGATCTTTTCCTTGAAGAAATTTTTGGCTTACCTCCTAAGAGAGACTTGGAATTTATCATTGATTTAATGTTGGGGTTAGCACCATTATCACGATCACGTTTTCATATGAGCATTCCTGAACTTACAGAGTTAAAAATGTAGTTGCAAGAACTGCACGATAAAAAATATATTTGACCATGTATGTCACCATGGGTTGTACCTGTCTTGTTTGTTAAGAAAAAGGACAACCTACATTATGAATTTTGCATTGACCATCAACAGCTGAACAAAATAACCATTAATATTAAATATCTCTTACCTAGAATCATTAGAGAAAAATTGGGGTCTAAGATGGGCCTCGTAAGCAAACGAGCCACCTAGTAATAAAACAAGCCACTTCATAATAAAAAGAGGCATTCAATTCAAGAACCAATATAATTTCAACAAAAGAGTCAATGATAATGGTTGACTTAGCATATTTACATTTTAAAAACTATTTTTTTAATTTTTATTTTTCAACATGTCTCATTGTTGTTTTACTCAAATTTCAAGAAAGAGCACTCATTGGATGCATAATTAAATTTCACATCCAATGGGTACCCACACTGCATGCTTTTGAGGGATCCCATACCTTGAAAACTGATAAATACATTACAAAACTGTTACTTTTATTTATTTATTTATTGTTTCTCATGGGGTGGCTTCCCTCAAAAGCATGGAGTGTGGGTACTCGTTGGACGTGGAATTTAATTCTACATCAAACAAGTGCTCTTGCTTGAAATTTCAGTAAACCAACACTAAGATATGTTGAAAATATTAACAAAAAAAGGTAGCATTTTTCTCTTTTCCTCCACAATTCATAAATATAATTTATTATTTTAACTATTATTTTATTATTTTCCTTAGGAGTCCCATTTTAGAACTTAAAGTTTCTCTATTGACAATCCTTTTGATCAAGTGAGAGAAGCCAAGATATTCTCCAAATTTGATCTTAGATCTAGGTAACAGATCGAGTTCAGATTAAGGATGAATATATACACAAGAAATCATTTAGGATGAGATATGGTCATTATGATTTTGTAGTCCTTCCTTTCGGACTAACTAATGCCCCTGGTACATTTATGTGCATAATGAACAATGTACTGAGTATATGCTTGGAAAAATCTGCACTTATATTTATTCATGATATTCTGATCTATTGAAAGAATGAAATAGAACATGAGGAACACTTAATATTGGTATTGCAAACATTAAATGAACGTTAGCTGTATTCTAAACTCAATAAGTGTGAACTTTTTAAGAAGAAAATCGAATATTTAGGCCAGATTATTTCAGATCATAGTATAGTTGTTAGTCCTGCAAAGATTAAGTCTATTCTAAAGTGGCCTATACCAAAATATGTTGATGATATAAGATCCTTTATGGGTGTTATAGATTATTACATAAGGCTTATCAAAGTATTTTCAAGGGTATCCAACCCTATCACTTCGTTGTAGAAAAATGATGTGAAATTTGTATGGAGCAAAAAATGTTAAGAAAACTTTGATAAATTGAAACACTTATTGACTATTGCTACTGTATTAAAAATAGTTTATCCTTATATATACTTTGTGGTGTGCACTAATTCAAGCAAAGGAATCAGGGGTGTAATAAATCAATAAGGCCATGTCATGTGTTACGAGTCCCATTAATTAAAGATTATGAAAGAATTATGATGCACATGATCTAGAATTAATACTATATTATTCATGCATTAAAAATTTGGCGGAATTATATTTTAGGAAAGAATTTTTTGTTATTGATAGATGATTATGGGATGAAAGATTTGTTTGACCAAAAAAATCTTAATGGAGGACAAACTAGATGACTTTCTATGCAAGGTGGATATGAATTTGACATAAAACATATTAAGGGTATAGAGAATGTAGTTGTAGATGACCTTAGTTGAAAACAACATGACTTGCATGCAATTTTAACAAGAAGTTCTGAATCAAGCATGGAAAAAGTTATTAAAAAAACCTCAAAGAAACACTCAAAATATAGTAGTCTTGTAGGAAAATGTGTTAATATAGATATTTAATAAATTCTGAAAATGAGTTTCAAATTGATGTAGAATTTTTTCTGCGGTTCAAAAACATAATTTACATACCTCATCAGATGGAAGTAAAAAAAGATGTCTTCCAAGAACTTCATGATATCCCATTCTCAAGGCATATGAGGTACCCCAAAATCATTACGTCCCTTAAAAAATACTTTATTTCCCTTAAAAAATACTTTATTTCCGAAAGATGAAAAAGGGCACAACTAGATATGTTGTTAGGTGCTTAGAATGCCAATAAGTTAAAAGAATTTTTTCATCACACTACTGGATTATTGCAACTTATACCCATTATGGAATGGAAATGGGAGGAAATCACTATGGATATTAGTATAGGTCTACCAAAGACAAGACATAAATTTGATTCTATCGTGGTGGTAATTGATAAGTTGACTAAAGAAACCCATTTTATACGTGTAAAAGCCACCAATAACGTAATCAATATAGACAAAATATTCATGAAATAAATATTTAGGCTGCATGGAATACCAAAGACATTGATTGCAGATAAAGATTCCAAATTCACATCAAAATTTTGGAAGGATTTGTTTGTAATCATTGATACTAAATTGAATTTTATCGCCACATACCACCCACAAATAGATGGATAGACATAATAGGTGAAATACGTACTTGAATATATGTTGTGTATGTATGTTATGAAGAAACCAGGTAAGTGGGAAGATTTTTTTGCATTTAGTTGTATTTGTGGATAACAATGGATATTACGGTTCCCTCAGAATGAGTCCTTTTAAGGAACTTTATGCACGAAATGTAAAATACCTTTAAGATGGGGAAATCCAAAATATCAATTATCTTTGGGATTGAAATTGTTGGAGTAGATGGAATAGACGATACACTAGATAAAACAAAACGTGGAAAATAGCCTCATATAGGAAAAAAAAGTTATACAGACACCAAGTGAAGAAAAAAAAAAGTTCCTAGTAGGAGGCCATGTAGCTGTAAGAGTAAAACCAAAAATAGGGTCTTTAAGAACCAAAACTTACAATAAGTTTTCACTTAGATATGTGGGACCCTTTAAAATTCTGGCAAGCATGGTTCGAGTTGCATATCAACTAGCACTAGACGCTCATACTAGAATTCATGATGTTTTCCATGTATCTCTATTAAAAAATATGTTTCTACAAAACTCATCTTATTCACTGGGATGTGCTCCGGGTGGAACTCGAAGGAGAGATTCTTATAGAACCAGATTTTGTCATAGAAAAGAGAAGAGTAATGCTCCGGAAGTGGGAAATCACACATGTTAAGGTCGAATGGGAGGATTATTCTCTAGAAGAAGCCACATGGGAAAGAGAAGAGGATAGAAAGAAAGCTTATCCTTTCCTATTTCAAGCAAAAAATGATGATTAAATTTCACCAAGGACAATGAAAGGATTTAGGGGAGAAGGATTATAATACCCGTGGTTAAAATTTAAATTACTGACATGGACATGTAAATGATGTAAATATTGTTCATATATTTTGTGACTTTAAATGATTATGTAAATAATTAATTGTTCAAATATCTTAATTAAATTAATGTATGGGTGTGAGCAACTTTACAGTGAGTTGAAATTACTTATATTTAATTTAATTTATGATGTTTACTCATCCCTATGGGGACAAGTAGCCAAATGTGGGATGTAATTGCTTCCAAGAAAGTCACACGCAAATAACAAGAATGCCCAAAGAGAAAAAACCATGCTTATGAAATAAGAGCTTCCAGGCTCTCTAATGGAGCTACTAGGATCATATATGAAGAAATAGTAGATCTTTGAGGATCAGAAAGAAAAAAATTAGGGCTTCCATGATCTATAATTTTGGGATTTCAAGCTCTATAATGTTGAGCTTCGAGGCTCTAGGGAGGTGACTATTATCTCACTATTTGGTGACTCTTGAAAAGGGAATGTCGAACATAGTAAGTTCAAGTTATGAGCGATGGGGTGGACAGTTGCAGGTCATTTTGACTTCGAGGTCCTAAGGCTCAGTGGAGTGAGGATTCTCTAGACCTAGTACCCAATACATTTACATATGAGTACTGTGTTTTATTAATTCACTGATTTTGTTGAAATTTGTTGTTTAAATATAGTAAAGTCTTTTCTTTCCTTTATGATTACAACACATAATCTGTTTGTTTGGTTAATGTTTCATTTGTTTGTTTGGTTAATGTTTCATTTATTGATGCTATGATTGCATTTGATATAACATGAAGGAAATCAACATAGGAATCGTGTATGTTAATACACGAGGGGTTCACTATCAATGCAATACCATACCCAT
>LPNX010031273.1:246322-283020 GCA_001517045.1 Pseudotsuga menziesii | reverse complement strand
ACCTCAACCATGGGGGATGATGTCATCTACTAGAATGTAATTGGTTGTTTTTTTTAGTACATTTTGGTCCTTTTGAGGCCCATTTTTGACCTCAAATTCTCTCTAATGAATAGGGATCTCCCTAGGAGGTTTTGAATTCTGAAGTAGTTTGGGGACAAGTGAGTAAGGTGACAGTGGTCACTTTTCCCACATATTCTTACCAGTGGCTAGGCCTTCCATTTTAACCTGTAACATCACCTAATGGTTAACAATGTCTTTGAGAGAGATTCAATATATTCACCACAACATGTGCATTGTCCTTATGATGTACCTCAAAAAAATAAGTACAACACATTTAATTTACATGAGCATCATAATCTAGTGTCTATATTCTAGTTTACCTAAATCTAGCATTAATATTTGAGGGTGCAAACACATTTTTAAAATATATACTAATTAGTGCTACTAATTCAAACATCTACACCATTATGTATGGGTCCTGTACCACCCAACATGCTACCTCTTTTCTAAAATAAATCTTAAAATGTCCAAACACATGCACATCAGGAGGTTTCAACCTATGAGTAATGTGTGTAGGCAAAGTCAACAAGATTATGCACATTCTTGTAAGCCTCCTTCATGATTGGTAAAAGTATGTGGATGCCATGACTATAAAAAATTAAAATTTCTATTAGTATGTGAGATGCCACTAATCACACATGCAACAAAATGATAAATTCAATTCATAAAAAATCTAACATGGAATTCGAAGGTAAGTCACATTGCTTGTCTTAGTGTTGTTCCATAACAAAATTAGATTTTCCAAAGAACTTTCCAATTTGGACTAACAGATTAAAAAAATTGTTACAAGTATAATCATTCACTCTTGGAAGAAAAATGATTTTGGACACGTGCGCTAAGATGGTCTTTAAACCCATTGCAACCGAACTATGCTAGTAGAAAATAACAACAATATGCACACATTCCTGGAAGTTCACACGCTCTTTTTGTCTCATCATTAACAAACCTCCATGGTTACAAAGCAACAAGAGCATGTTGGAATTCCTAGTGCTTGCATGTTAGGACCATGCACATGATTCTGACAAACATAAAAAATGGTTGTGGGGTTGTTTATTTCTAAAAAACCCTACAATTGATAGCATGCAATAAAATGACCCAAACATAATGTGTCCATTTGTAGGAGCACAACCATCTAAGATAGGAAGGGAGCAATTAAATCATATAACTAGGTAGGTAACTTTTTTTTCATTGTTTTTTGTTTTGTTTCTTATTCAATGTTTAATAATTACAAAATTGTAAAATAATGATTCTTTTCCTAATTTGCAAATCATATATAGCACACCTGCATTGTAATTCAATTAGAACCAACAACTAGAAGAAACAATTAGCTTAGAATCCAATGAGAACCAATAGGCACCAAAAACTACTAATCCAAAACCCAATGAAAACCCATACAAAGAGTTCAACCAAGAATTTGATCAATTAAGGATTTTGATTTGGGAATTAAAAATCACAAGGGAACCATACCAGTTGTCACTTTCCACCTCATTAGGAAACATCAATGATTCCTTTCACCATACCCATTCTCAATTAATTCATATGACCAAATATAGGGCTATAATGAGAGACTTATGTTCCACTGGCTTGAGTAAGGAGAAAATCAAAGATTTCAATATTACCAAAGTTGACCTTTATAGCACATTCACTGATCCTAGAACAAACGAACCACCAATTACCACAAAGAGACATGTCTGCATGGATCGGTTCAATTTCTATCAATGGAAAGATAATGGGATGAATAAGTGGTTCATGGTTTCTTATAAACCTCCATGTAATAATATGGAGGTTCCAATGTATTTCCTTAGAAAACTATGCCTTAAGTTTGTGCTTAGTTTACATTTCAAATAATTTGACATTACTGAGTTGCAAGGCGTTGGTATTTTCTTTGTCCAAGATCAACCTATTTCTAGGGGGGACTCACTAAGAGGGAAACCTAGACATGAGCCTAGTGTTTACTTTTTGGTTTTCCTTGTTTGTTTGGTTGGAGGGACGTAAAATATATGATGTTTTATAATTTATATTTTGGATTCACTTAAAGTTGAAAGTTGAAAATGAAAAATTGTGAGAACTCTAGGTTAAGGTGAAATTTATGAATGTGCAACAAATTCTTGGAAATTATAGAAAGAAATTGTGGTATTTTTTATATCTAAATAAAAGCTAATGACTGATTTTATTTTTTTAACTATTCTATGTGTTTATAATGGACTTTAGAAATCCTAACCTTGTAATTTAATCTTACTCAACATGTTTGAAAATATGAGCAATTGTCTCATGTAACCTCTTTTAATCTTGTGAAATACTGACAGAGCTTGTGATTGGGATCCATATTTGGTCCATAGATTAAGCCCTAGAAATGATTATGATTGAAACTGGAATGGTTGAACTTTAGTTAGAGGATAAGGGGAGTGGTCTTTGCGTGAAGACCAGGGTGGATCAATCTTTTAGAGTTCCATTCAAACAGTCCATGAATTAACTTGTGGTTACTTGGAGAGAAAACATTGACAATATTGTCAGTCGGGAGATGGATAGGGGTCCTGCGTTCACCTCATTGGTTTTGGGTCCTCTAGTAGTGAGTTAGATATCAATTAGAGTAGGCTATCTCTTGACTATCGAAGAAAATGACATGAAGGGTCTGTTGATGGACCTAGGTGGGCCTCGGTTAGAGAATATGATACTCAGAGCTATATGGTTGTAGTTGATTTCAAATGAACCATATAAATCAAGTAACAGCTGTGAAATAACCTTTACTGCATATTTTACTGTGAAAAAATACACTTTTAAACTTTTCTGGCAATCTTCAATGGAAATATTCACAAAATAATTTCCTAGAGAACTTTTGCACAATAATTAAACATTTTTATATGAAGTGATTTACATAAAAATAAGATTTAATGATTATTTCATAAAATATTATTCCACTTCTTCATAATCATAAATATTTATCCTTCCCTTATTTCATAAAATATTATTCCACTTTTTCATAATAAAATCTTAGTCTGTTCACAATCCTTCCCTTTAATTCTTGTTTCTCGACTCTATTGAGGGCATCCCTGTCTGAGTTCTAAGTTTTAAAAGTGTGTAGAGATGCAAAGCATACTGATTCTTTTAAGTAAATTAGAGATCACAACACATCATTCACACATAAACATAGAGATTTACCGTGGAAACCCTTAACCGGGAAAACGAGAAAACCTTGGAGCCGCATCTCCTATTTTCTCATTCTCCCACTTGTTGTTTCCTTTGCAGAGAAATGAGTCATGTACTCATAAATTCATATGTTCAAGGAAGCAATTCCCATATATTCTCTTCACCAATACAACTTTTCTGTACTAACAGACTTTGTTAATGAGTCTGCAACATTTTTCATGGTGTCAACCTTCTCCAGCAACACCTTCTTGTCTTCAACCATATCTCTCACAAAGTGATATTTCACATCAATATGATTTGTCTTAGCATGATAAGTAGGGTTATTTTCCAGGAATATTTAACTTTGGCTATCACAATCTAACCTTACACCTTTCTATACAAACCTAATACCTGAACACAGTCTTTGCAACCACACAACTTATTTTCTTGCATGAGTGGCTACCATGTATTAAGATTTTGTAGTTGAGAGTGCAACTACAACTTGTCTCTTGCGCGTCCAACTGATATCTCCTCCAAATAGGTTAGACACATACCCACTTGTATATCCTTTATGATCAAGGTCTCCAGCCCACTCTGCATCAACAAATCCATGTACGTTTATTACTCTGTTTGGTCCAGGTCTTCATCGGTAGCTAATTGCATAATTTTTGGTGCCATGAAAATATCTAAAGAACCTCTTTATAGTTTTACAATTCTCCTTTCCTGGTTTTGACATATATATGCTCAAAACTCCCACTGCATGAGTAATGTCTGGTCTTGTACAAACCATTGCATACATCAAACTACCAACTGCACTGGCATATGGAACTTGTGTCATGTCTTCTCCTGCTTCCTCTCTCTTGGGACAATACTCTACACATAAATTTACACCTACAGGAATAGGAACCTTGACTGGCTTACTTTCCTTTGTCTTGGGACACTTCTCTACATATAAATTTACACCTATAGGAACAGGAACCTTGACTAGCTTACTTTCCTGCATGTTAAATATCTGTAGCACTGTCTCAACATATTTTCTTTGATTTAAACTGATAATTTTTTTTGCATGATCTCTTCTTATCTCCGTTCCTAGAATGAAGTTTGCAGCATCGATATCTTTCATGTCAAACTCGGAAGACAGTTAATACTTTTCCTCTTTTATAACATATTTTTTGTTTCCAATCAGCAACATGTCATCAACATACAAAACTATGTTAATGAAATGATCGCCAACCTGTTTGGAATATACACAGTGATCAGCTTTGCTTCTCACAAACCCCAATCCAAGTATGTATGTGTTGAAATTTTGGTACCACATCCTTGGAGATTGCTTTAGACCATAAAGGGACTTCTTTAGTTTACATACCAACTCATTCTTTCCCTTTACTATGAAGCCTTCTGGTTTTTTCATGTATATCTTGTCTTCCAGATCCCCCTGTAAGAACATTGTCTTCACATCCATCTACTCTAATTCAAGATAAAAAGCAGCAGTAATAGAAAGAAGAAATCTAATAGAAGTTCATTTTTCAATTGGAGAAAATATTTCACCATAATCAATCCCCTCTACCTGAGAATATCCCTTTGCTACCAAGTGGGATTTATACTTATCCACGTTACCTTCTGTATTCAACTTCTTTTTAAATAGCCATTTGCTCCCAATGGATTTTCTTCGAGCTGGTAATTGGATTATATTCCAAACTTAATTTTTGTACAAGGAATCATTTTCTTCAGCCATGGCCTTTTTCTAGAGATCACTATCGTCTGAATCAACAACTTCCTTCACATTTCTAGGATCATCATCAGTAATAGACATAGAAAAATGAGAGAAAAAATCAAGAGGGGAATACCTTTATTGGTGCCTTATTTCTTGAGATGATCTCCTCAAAACTAGAGTATGAGGTTCTTCTTCTTTTGATTCATCTTCTTCTATTGAGTTAGATTCTTCACCTTCTAACTTAAACTCTATTTCCTCTGGTTCCTTTTACATTGGATCCACTTTTTATCTAGGGACTTCTTTGACCTCTTGAAACATAACATCTCGACTGTAAATAGTCTTGTTAGTTATAGGATTCCAAATCTTATACCATTTCATACCATATTTGTATCCAATAAAGATACACTTCTTGGCGTTGTTATCCAACTCGCTTCTTTTCTCCTTTAGAACATGTACATAAGCATCACAACCAAAAATGTTCAGATGCTTATTATAGGGTTTCTTACCATTCCATACCTCTTTTGGAGTTTTATTAATCAATGCTGATGTGGGTGATCGGTTTACCAAGTAACATGTTGTCTCGACTACTTCTGCCCAGAATTCTTGTCCTATCCCAAAACTTCTTAGCATACTCCTTTTCTTTTCCATCAACATCCTATTCATTCTCTCAACAAATCCATTCTGTTGAGGTGTGTATGGAGTAGTATTTTTCCTTTCTATACCGCACTTCTTAAAATAGTCCTCGAATTCATTCCCATAGAACTCTCCACCATTATCTGTCCTCAACACCTTTATTTTTTTTTCTGACTGGTTTTCTACAAGAGCATTAAGTTATTTAAACTTGGAAAATTCTTCAAATTTATTTTGAACGAAATAAACCCATATGTTACTTTAGAAATCATATATAAATGAAACATAATACACATATTTTCCTAATGATGGAACAGGAAGAGGTCCAAACACATCACTATGTATTAATTCTAAAATTCCCTTTTCTCTTGTAGCACTATGTGTAAATATTACTGGATTTTATTTTCCATATATGTAATGTTCATAGAAATAAAAATCCAGAGTCTAATTAGTCATACCTTCAACCATACCTTTACCTTGTAATTCTCAAAGTCCCTTTTCTCCGATATGCCCCAATCTTTGATGCCATAGCATTGTCTTTCTACCTGATACAGTCAGGGTTTTGTCATCTTTACCTCCTTCCTCAAGCACAAAAAAATTGTTACATTCATCAATGATGGTTTTTCCCAATAGTTTGTACAGAGTTCCATACAAAACTCCCCTCATTAATACCATTGATCCTCAAACCATTTTCCATCCACCATCTCGATACACAATCTTTACACCTACAACATCCATCTTTTCGACAGATATCAAGTTTCTTGCTATATTTGGAATGTGTAGCACTCCAAGCAGAGTTCTAATCCTTTCGTCCTTTAGTTTTAGATTGACTCTACCACGTCCAATGATACTGGCTTGTGAATCATCTCCCAAGTACACATCTCCTCCATTGTACTTTTCATATTCACAGAACCACTCCCTATGAGGGGTCATATGACATGACGCACCTGAGTCAATCAACCATATATCACATTCTAAAGGATTACCTGTGGAAGCTAGGTACACATCCCCTCCTTCTTATGAAGAGTTCTTCACCTCTGTGGAAGGGGTATCCTCATATCCCTTTGCTTTCTCAACATTCTTAGATATGCAATCCTTTTTATAGTGCCTAGCTTTACCTCATTTCCAACACTTCCTTATTCCTTTTCCTGGAAATTTATATTTACCCTTAGATTTAGATCTCCCCCTTGGATCCTTTATTTTTGTTTCTCTCCTAGGGTCGACCTCTCACATACAAGGAATCCATTCTATTATTATCCATGGTTTTCTGCCTCATCTCTTGTGATAGTAGGGATGATACAATTTCATCAAATCTTAAGGTCGCATGGCTAGCACTACCTATTGCAACAATTAGGTTGTCCCAAGAATCTGGTAAAGAAGACAATAATGTAATACATTTATCTTCCTCAGCCATCTTAATACCAACTAAGGTTATCTGACTTAACATAGTATCATAGACATTCAAATGCTCTGCTACAGTGTCATTCTCATCCATTCTGAGGTGAAATAGCTCCTTTTGCAGAAACAACTTGTTCACAAGGGATTTTGATTGATACAAACTCCCTAGTTTTTTCCATAGCTTTACTGCCCTATCTTCACCAGATACATTCAAAAACACAAAGTTTGATAATCACAATCATATTGTACTCTTATCTGTTCTTTCTAATTTATCCCAATCATCCTTTTACATTTCAGTGGGTTTTGTACTCGTATCCACAACAATCCACTATTCCTGATCTACCACAAGATCCTCCATTTTGAGCTTCCATAGCTCAAAATTCTGGCAGTTAAATTTCTCAATCTCAATTCTTGAAGTGCTTTCAATTCTCTTTCAATGCACAAATCAACATTGCAAAGCTCCCACTAAACCCACATTTATCACAGATCTGAGATCTATCAACCGTGTTGAACCCTTAGTAACAAAGGCATCCCCCTGATGCCAAAATCAAGCTCTGACACCACATGTAATTTTTAAACCTATGTAGAGAAGCAAATCATACAGATTCTTTTAAGCAAGATAGTAATCACAACACATCATTCACACATAAACATAGAGATTTACCCTGGAAACTCTTAACCGGGAAAACCAGAAAAACTTGGAGCCACACCTCCTATTTTATCTTCATTACATTATGAATCCTCACAATAGAAAATATAGGTATTCAGCAGCATCCAAATATCCTAATCCGTTAACTGAGATTAGAAAAAGACTCTAATCCCTTAACCGGGATTAAGTTACATATTTTTAGAGAAATTCTAAAAATAGCCAAAAACAACTATAAATAGCCAAAGGTGCTTGGCATCATCGAGCTGTAGTGCTGACATGTGCACCTACCCTCCATATGCACATGCAAAGAATATGACATATAACCAACATGAGTATCAAGTTTTCCTCAAAAAGATGTGGCAGTTTAGAGTTGGATGGAGTGTTAGAACATAGCTAGAGAACTTGAATATGATGATCCATGTGACATTAATATTCCTAAATTTGCAGGGAATTGAGTAGTGGAGGGACAAGGCCTATCAAATGAAAAAAAAAATTGGCCCCTCAAAATAAAGAAAGTGAACATTGGTTCCCCTGAAAATCCAAAATTTTCCAATATTGGGGATGGGATGAGGAAAAAATGGGGAAAATTACTAATTTGTTACATGAATTCCAAGATTTATTCTTGACAAAGTTCTCATAAATGAAGGGGATTGTGGGATATCTAGGTGAAATGAAGGTTCCTCTTAAACCATATGCAAATCCTCTCAAGCAATGACCATATAGATTAAACCCACGATACAAATAGAAAGTCAAAGTAGAGTTTTATTGAATGTTGGGCACATGGATTATTGAACATATTGAGGAATCATAATGGATTATCCCAATGGTCGAACAAGATAAGAAAATTGGTGAAGTATGTATTTGTGTCAATATGAGGAGACTCAATGATGCTTGCTTGCATGATCCATTTCCTACACCTTTTATAAATGAAGTGGAGGGGGGAAAGGGGTGTATTGTTTTACTAATGGATTTTATGGGTACCATCAAACCAGGATTGAAAAAGAAGATCAACATAAAACCACCTTCACAACATAGTGGGGTTGCTTCCAATACATAGTAATTCCATTCGGACTAAAGAATGTTCCTACTATTTTCTCTAGGATAGTGGTAGCTGCTTTTAAATATTTTATCCATAAGTTCCTAAAATCCTATTTTTATAATTGGACAGTATATGGGCTATTTAAGGATCATATTGAGAGTCTTTGGATGATGCTTGAACGATGTAGATAGTTTCAAATCTCTTTATATTTGAATAAGTGTATTTTGTGTGCCCCTTTTGGTATTTTATTGTGTAATGTTGTCTATCGAGAGGGAATATTGATGGACCCCACAAATAATGTGATCATTGTTGACTTACCCCTTCCTTCGTCGGTTAAACAATTAAGGACCATGCTAGGTCACATTGGTTACTACCGTAAATTTATCATTGGATATTCATAGATCACTACCCCAATGGAGAAATTAGATAACTCATCATAGTCTATAGTTCCTCGTTATGGTTCGAATGACGTATACCAATTTCTTGGTATCATATCCAGAGTATGTACGAATAGATGTACCCATTCCTATCTAGGCCTAGTCCTCCATGTAGGGCGACAATTTTCACGATGGTTGATAGGACTAATCAAACCCGTATACTTTTGACTGACATAAGAGACATTCTCACCAAACCTGATTTCTAATAGCCTTTGATATTGGGGACAATTTGGAATGGATTGTTTATGAGAAGACCACCAACTTGCTGTTGTAGCTTTCAAGCCGACATGAAGAGATAATAATCACTAATGTTCCAGTACTTTGTATTCAAATTCTATGAGAAATGTATTCAGATTAGGTAATCCTTATTAAGTAGGTAAATCACATACCTCAATACCCACTTGTCGTATGGATTTAATGATTCATGCATGCTACCACATCAATACTTGATGCAACTGATTCTACCAATTTTCCAAGTTTTCACCTGAATTTGACAAACAAGAACTAAAAATTTTCCAACACTACAACAAAATACCCTTTTGGGGGCGGTTTTTCTAAAACAACCTCCAGAACATTTTTTAGTTAGTTGGGTGCAGTTCCTAAAAAAACCCCTCAAAATTCCTAAGAATTGGCCTTTGGGGGCGGTTTTAAAAAAATCGCCCCCAAAATTTGAATTACCAAGACTTTGGTGGGGGGGGTTTAGAAAAACCCCCGCAAAGGTGTTTTTCTTTGTAGTTGTTAGAAACCCGCCCCATAAAAAAGTCATGAGAATTAGACTTTTGGGGCAATTTTTTAAAAACCACCACCAAAAGTTCAATTCTCGTGACTTTTGGAGGGGGGTTTTTAACCCCCCCGCCCCCTAGACATTTTCAAGGTGGTTTTTATAAAATTATCGCTATAAAAAGTCTTGAGAATTTAACTTTTGGCGATAGTTTGTAAAAAACCACCTCTAATTGTTAAATTCTCATGACGTTTAAGGTGGGGGGGGGGGGTTAGAAAGGCTACTCCTAAATATATGTTTGAATGAGATTTTTTTTAAACCCCCATAAAAATCAGAGAAGTTTACTTTTGGAGTAGGTTTTTTGAAGACAACTGTCAAAAATTTAATTCTCGTGACTTTGGGGGGGGAGGGGTTCTAGAAGGACCATTCCTAAATATATATTTTCAGCTATGTTCTCAATATCCATCCTATCAAAAACTACTAAAACTTACCACTAATTATTGTATAATTGACCCTTAATTGACCTCATAATTGACTGCTAATTACTCCCAATTATTACTCATTGCACAAAAATGATCCCTACCTGACCACTAATTACCCCTAAATAATCCATGCTTACCAATAATTAACCATTGAGAACCTCTACATGACCCCTACGTTTTTCCAAGGAAAACCTCATGGAGAAACCTATCGGAATTTTCCAAACGTTCATAGATGGCATATTCTTGATTAAATTCATCGATGTAGACTAGTGTGCCTCACACACAAGGATTCAAAATGGGAAAATGCCACCATGAACCTAACTTAATGCCCAACATCATGGACAAACACTAGCTTAGCTAAGCCCTTGGGCTTAAATGTCTCCTACTTACCCATAATTGACCTATATGTACCATTAATTACCCCTAGTTAACCCATAATTGACCCCTAATTAGCAATATTTAACTCCCAATTACCCCATAGTTCACCCCTTATTAACTAGTAATTGCCCCTAAATAATCCATGCTTACCAGTAATTAACCCTTGATAACCTCTAAATGACCACTACCTTTTTCCAAAGAAAACCTCATATAGAAACCCAATGGATATTTTCAAACATTCATAGATGAAATATTCCCTAGTAAACCCATCGATGTAGACTAGTGCGCTTCACACACAAGGATTTAAAATGGGCACATGCCACCATGAACCTAACTAAATTCCCAACACCATGGACAACCACTAGTTTAGCTAATCCCTTGGGCCTAAATGGCCCCTACTTACCTATAATTGATCCATAGGTACCATCAATTTTCCCTAGTTAACCAATAATCAACCCCTAATTACCACTAATTAACCCATAATCATCCCATAATTGACCCTTTATTAACCCCTAATTACCACAACTCATTACCCAATAATTACCCCTAAATGAGCCTTAATTACCCATAATTAACCAAAAATTACCCCTAAATTATTACTAATAAACCCCTAATTACCCTTCATTTACCCATAATTACCCATAAATTACTCCTAACTTTACGCATGGCTCGAGTCCATCACATAGGCTTTATAGAGGGAATTTTTTTCTTATGAGTGGAAAATGGTGGCAATTTTTGGATGTATAACACCATGAATAATTTTTTACAACCAGGCCATGGTTTGAGATTAACTTCTAGGGCCTAAGTTCATATTGTTTCCTCTAGGTCTCATGGGTCATATGTAGCACCCCAAATGACAACGCATGCCATACAAAGGATATATTTGGCATATGAGTGAAATATGCCCATCATTTTGAGAATTAACATACCAAGGTTGTTTCTTGATGCCCATGCCATGGTCTTAGGATAAAAGACAAGGAACTAGGCCATAACATATATTTCTATGGGGCTCACATGCCATGTTCTATCACTCAAGGAATCACAATTACCCATAATACATAATCTTTGGCCTCCAACTTTGATATTGTGGCGATTTCAAAGTTTGAAAAACTTGATATGTTTCTTGGGAATAAGGGCATAATTTGGTGCAAAAACCTAGGTTCTAAGTCTATTGAATCTATCTCTAAGCCTTACATGCCATGTGTGGGTACTTAAACGAAAACATCGGCCATTCATAGGAAACCTTTTGAATTTGATTAAGATTCAATGATTCAAAATATTGACATTAAATTGATTGTAGAAACCTCTTTGAACAACTAAAAAACATATGGAGGGGCCCTCATATATTTGTAGCAGATGAAGCTTATTTAACTAGAGATCAAAATATCCGTCCAAATCATCTCTCATTTAGTAGCATCTATTCTTGGTCAAGATGGATTGCTTTTTATTTCCACTTCTCTCCAATGGTGTATCATATACTTAGATTTTGGTATTGTTATTTTTTTGAAATTATCTAAGTCATAAGTAGAGAAACGATTTCTTTGAGTTTTTCTTTTCCCATATTTATTCGCAACAATATTTTTTAATATCAACAATCAAATCTTCGATCTAATTAATTAATCTTAAAGGTTATAAGCATAGAAAACTAATGTTTGCAATCTTTCATCTTCATCATCTAAATCTTTTTTTTTTTTGTAAAATTATTGAAATAGAATGGGCACTATTCTAGTGAAATTAAAAATTGCGATAGAATTGGTGCATATATTATGTGCATGAGTTTGGTGTGTCACTTGTGTATGTGAGTTAGGTGAATATATTATGTGCTTGAGTTTAGTGTGTGTATTTGGTGCTGATGTTACTTATTATCATTTTAATTGTGATGTGAAATGTCCTCACCTTTTTGCTTCACATAATGGAGTTAATTGTTGGTGGATAAAACTCCCATAGTACCACTATGCACCATTTAGAAGGTAAAGGGATGCATATTTCCTTGTTGTCCACATGGTTTCATTGAGTGACCACTTTTTACTTTCCTATTTCATCTTAGATTGTTTTGGGATGTAGTGGAAGGGGCACAAATGGGAAAGGTTTTTTTAGGGGTGGTTTTATAATAACCACCCTTAAAAATATTGTTCAAGTCATTATACTTGTCTTAGTAATTTTCTTATGTATAATTCCAAAAACCATTATATTTCACGTGCTTGGTGGTTTTTTTTTTCATTGGTGCATGGATATTTCCTAATCTATATCAAGATGTGCATGTGATTTAACTTCACGAATAATATTTCTTTTATAAAGAAAGTCTCATGGAAAACCCAAACCCTCTAAGTACTTCATCATGACCCATGGATGGTAAATGTAGTAACCCAATGACCCTGATGAGAGAGACTAATCATAATGGAATCAAGAGATTTGAACTCGCGACCTTCCCAACTTTAACGAAATTAATATCTCATGTTTGGATTGTGACAACTCAAGCTAACTCTAGAGGATAGATTCATGGCTAACATGTTCATGTGATTTAACATTATAGCCAATTTCTTCACTTGATTTTAAATCTACAAAATTATGAAATTTACATAATTCGTTTTTCTTCCTCCAATTTTTTTTGGACTTGTGATGTCATATTTTATGTAAATATGTAACAAATATTCTTAGTGTGTAGCTCAAACCAACTTCCCACTAGTGAAAAATTTTGGCTTATAAGAAGGAAAGCAAGTTTTATCATTTATGTTCTTGAAAGGCATGTCAAATCATGAATATTTTGTAATATTTAAGTCAAAGTGAGATAAAACACAAATTTTACTATGCAAGGAAACCTAAATTGAAGGAGATATGATTTACACATGTGAGTGGGTTCATAAGCCTTGGTTGGGGATTTCTCATGGAGGGGATTATTATTCACTAAAACAAAATATAAATGGCGAGAGAGAGGAGAGACCACAAGGAGGGTACAACCTTGTGGATAATGAAATTTTTATACTAGGGAGACTACCTCGAATATGGCTAAGAGTGTGCAATTGAACCTGCATACTTGGGATGTCATAACATAAATTAGAGATGGAATATACATTGAGAGATTATTGATTGCAACATCTCCTAAGGTTGGGTAGTGTGTTCCTCTCCAACAATTATTTTGGGAAATATTTCATTAAAAATATAAGTGCCCTAGAACTTAATTGAACTTATATGTATACTGATAAGTGCTCTTGTCGAGAGAATAAAATCACCACACACACTTAAAGTCATGATTGTGACTGAAGGATCTTGAGGATCATTCCATGGTATAAGGAAAAAGCTAGGATATTTTCCCATAGCATTTTAGTATGGATCTGACGGTCCATGCATGGGGAATCAAACCACCACATTGGACCTTCATAGGGAATCTTTGACCTACAAGTGGGATATGGTGCTCATTTTGAAGTTTATAATACTAGATATTGTTCTTGGTTCTTTTGATGTGGTTCAATGCCTATAAAATCTAGGGTTTTGTACCATAATATTTGTCTATGGGGCGCGTGGTATATCCTTGTCTCCCTTGGGCACCACAGAGGTCCTTCAGAGGGAATATTTCTCATGTTATTAGGATATGATGTTATTTTTGAGTTTGGCACATTGACGATGGTTATCGATACCAATCCATCGTATATTAATCCTTAGAATTATACACATTTCTCTTTCTTAGGTAAAACTTCAGGGCCCATGTGGTGGTCAAATGCTCTATCCATGAGTCATAATTAATAGTTATTTACTAATTGAAGATTTGTGGAAATCTTTATAAACCTCCCACAATATATGTTTCGAGACGTATTTATAACCCCCCCCCAAAGTCAAGGGAATTTTACTTTTAAAAATTTGTTTTTCTAAAGTTACTCTTCATTTTCACCATGTACTCGCTTGTAATAGACCTAAATAGATGTTGCAACCGTATTAGTAGGATTCAAGAAAAAGATTCATGCAAACCAAGAGCTTCCTCGATCATTACAAATTAAAGAAAGAAAATCCTTAGCCATGCCAATTTATTTATGAGGTCATGTTCATGAGAAATACAATTGTGTTAAGTCATAGTTGACACAATGCAATATTTAGCAAACCCATAAACCAACCTGGTCGTTGAAACAAAATCAAAATACAAGTCAAGGGCACATGATCAAGAATCCATGAAAGATAATATGTTATAATAAAACATGCATCAAATGAGGTACAAGTGATAACATCCCATAATCAATACTAGAACAAAGGAGGCCACCCAAGGTAATTATTATTTAGATTATCTTCATGCTTTTCGACTTGGTGTTTGTTGAGACCCCAACATGGATTTCAAACAAATCTAGCACTAATATTTGGGCCACTCCTCCAATTAAGAACTATAATGACTTTATAACAAGAGAATCCTACAACTTGTTTATCTTTACACTTAGATGAGGACAAAGACTAGTTAAGCCCATGATTATAGTTTAGTCCACAATGTCTCCCTTACCACTCAATTTAGGAAACCTTTATGAATAAAAAAGGACGGATGTTGTGTTTGGTCACAACAACCTAATTATACTAAATATATAGAAAAGTCATTCTTTTGGTAACAACCATACCTTTAAAAGTAACATCACCCATTTCACACATTTGTTTTTTGTATAACAACAATACCTTTAAAAGTAACATTACCCATTTCCCACATTTTTTTTTGTGTATGTGTTTTTTTATCTTGTGCAATTTCTCAAGCCGAAGGAGAGTTGTTTTCCATTTAATTAGATACATAAAATGGAAATAATAGAGATTGGTAAAACGTTTCATACCTTTCATTGAGTATTTAGATAACTTGATATACATCCTTTACCTCTTTAATGATGTCTATATAACTTCTCCTAATAGAATTAATTTTCTATACTGTGTTGTGGGTACATTTGGATTTAGTGATCTGTATGTATTAGGATATATAAAATATGGTACATATACTTTTAATATTGTACCAAATTCTTCAATCCACATTACGTGTTTCACTTCATAGTTATTCCAATGTTTATTAGGTTATTTTGCAATTCTAAACCTTTTTTTATTTGTAGTGTCCATTTGGTGACCAGATAGATGTTGCGAGATATAATGATAGTTTACACTTCTTGCAAAATTTTTATCATCGCAGTTATATATATATATATATATATATGGTTATTCCTAGTTTCTCAATTATATTACACCTTTACAACAATAGATAAAAGGGTTGCACCCCTTGTGGTCTCTTTGTTGCATGTAGTAGATCCATGGTTAATGTAGAAAGGTTTCTTTATCACTTAAGTGATTAGGCAAACATTGATATACTTTCCTATGTTCTTAGTGATCCCAAACTGCTATACAACTTGGGCCTCGATGTATAATTAAAAACACATGGAACGTTCCATTGCTTATTTTCTTCAAAGTTTGATCTAATTAGTAGACAAATATTATGATTAGCCTTTTGATCATTGTTTGCATCCTCCTCTTCCCACTTGGGTGATTGTACAATGTCTTTAATGCATATGCATATTCACTATCATGTGGACTATCCTATAGCCCACTATGAAGGTGTTTTGGCATCTAGCAAGTTAATTTGTGTATTTTGACTATGCTTCATGTTAGTTTGATTATCGTTTAGGATGTATGCCACCAAGGTTTCATACCCTATTCTATTTCATAACTTTCTCTATAAGATTATTTTTCAAACCCTTAATTTAAAAGAAATTTCTATAAAATACTATTAAAAAAAAGTTAACAAAGATTGCCATAAAATACTATAATATTAATATCAATAAAATAATATTAATATTATATTATATTTTTTTAAGTAATACTAATAAAATAAAAAACTAAATTACCCAACCAAAAATCATGGATACCTAAACTATAACATAATATAAGCTAAACATAGATATGTATATGGCATACATAAATTACACATCAAAATCTTACATAACAATGTAAAATCTTAGTAGTAAACTTGATTGTCCTTTGTCAAACAAGCAGAGTTGCAAAAGGCAACAAGTCCCTTCCTTAAGGCAAGAGGCTTGTTATCCCTTGGTTTTAAGGTCTTTGCACAGGTTGTTTTCTATGACAGTGGTATGATTCATGCTTCTTGCTTTGTTACCTACCCTTGTTTCATGCTTCTTGCTTTGTTACCTACCCTTGAGGCACTGGTTCTGTATTTTTGCGAATGATGTAGATGTGCTTGCACCATGTCCATTGATTTTTGTTTTATAGATTGATTCATGAAATAATATCTACTAGCATTCACACATTAGTTCAAAAAGATTCAGATGTGGAACCTAGCATGTCAGCAAGGTCGAAGAAGCGTGCTCAACCCATACTGGTGTTGTCTCTCTCGCTACTCGCCTTCGCCTTTGTGCAGGAACGATAGAATTGTTAGAAACCTTTTAGTTTTTCCTCGGCTCTGGGCAGGAACGACAGAATCTTTAGGAACCTTTAGCTTTTGGCTCAACTTTTATAATTTGCGGAACCGTTTATATGGAAGGACGTGGACAAGGACAAGGACGTGAGGTGGGTTTCCGACGGAAATATTTCGGTCGTTTAGCGGGCGTTCTACGCCGTTGAAGAATTGATACACAACGGTAGGGAACAGGCTGGGTTGATTCCGGTTCATATGGAAGCCGGTGATGGTCCTATTCTGTGATGGTGCATATGGTGCAATTTCCCTGCTCACAGTGACATGAAGAGAACGGGAGTGAAATGCATCTAAACTCGTAGGAAGAGAACGGGAAGGTGTTGCAGCAAATTGATATATTAATGTTTATTAGGTTTTAGAAGAATCGTGTACTCTATACAATTGATGGAGAGAATTGGCGAATATTCTTCTCAATTTGGAGCTCATTTGTAGCCCATGGAAAGGTCCTCCCTCCTCTCTTGCTCTTGTTGAAGTTTCTGTACTACTTTTCATTATTCCTTTTCATGTCGGTTTCTTCTACAAGAATCATTGCTTTTCTCTTTTTGACTGGAATTTCTTTTTTAATTATATAATCTCTTTTTCCTTTTCTTTTGCCTCAATCAAATAAAAGGGCAATTGTAATCATCTAAATTTGTTGGAATTATTATTTTTTAATTATATAATCTTTTTTTCTTTTGTTTTTGTCTCAAATAAGAAGGCAATGTAATCATCAGAAGGCAATGTAATCATCTAAAGGCAATGTAATCATCTAAATTTGTTAAGTGTGGACTATTGCTTAATCAAAGAAAATAGAATTATTTTTTCTTTTTTCTTTTTTCCATTCTCTCCACTTCGAGCTTTAGGAATTGTTTCAGTGCTTGTATAATACTTTTCAAAATATAACGATTATGTATGAGGTTTGATTCTTTTTCATTATCTTCTCTATTTGGTTCTTCATTGCCATCATTCACATAATAATGCAAAATTTGACAATGAACACATGAAATATTTATATTCATCCTGTTCTCTTCTAACCACTCAAGCTAGGGTATTTGACTTGGTGATGATATTTGGTTACTCTAGATTCCCATCGCTTGAAAACGTTTATGTAATGCAATAACATCCATATTTCTTGAGCTATTTCATCATCTTATTGATTAGAATTGACATGCAAATCATCATCACCTAATGAGTGGCAATGCCTTTGAGATTCACTATAACATCTGCAATTTCATTACAATTTACCTCAAAAAATAGCTACAACCCATATCATTAAGAAGAAAGGCTCAACATATTCACTATAACATCTGCAATTTCATTACAATTTACCTCCAAAAATAGCTACAACCCATATCATTAAGAAGAAAATCATAATTTAGTGGAGAGATTCTAGTTTTACAAAACATAGCCTTGGCCTTTGAAGGTGTAATAGCATTTTTAAAACTAAAATGTTCAAGTAATTCAAACCTTTTCACCTTTATGTATTGGTTTTATACCATCCACATGATCTCTATCTCTATCTTGAATTTGCACATCATGGAGATGTAGCCTATCCATTGTGTAGGCCTCCTCCCTAATTTGATATGTCTTCATATTTCGTCTATATGATATTTTAATTTTTATTAATTGATTAATAAAAAATATTCTATTTTATTTATAACTAATTATTTAAATAACCATTATATTAACATTTATTTAAGCCGGTGATGGTCGCATTCGAGATCTCTGTGTGCAATGCCCTTGCTCACAGTGAAATGCATCTAAACCTGTATGAAGAGAACGGGAAGGTGTTGTAGCAAATTGATGGTGAAGGATATTAATGTTTATTAGGCTTTGGAAGGATCTTGTACTCTCTACAATTGATGGAGAGAATTGGCGAATATTCTTCTCAATTTGGAGCTTATTTGTAGCCCATGGAAAGGTCCTCTCTCCTCTTTTGCTCTTGTTGCTCTTGTTGAAGTCTCTGTACTCCTTTTCATTATTCCTCTACAGGAATTATTGCTTTTCTCTTTTTGAGAGGAATTTCCTCCTCCTCATTTAATTATATAATCTTCTTTTTCTTTTGTTTTGCCTCTAATTAAAGTACAAGAATTATTGCTTTTCTCTTTTTGACAGGTTTTCTCTTTTTGACAGGAATTTCCTCCTTTTTTAAAAAAATTATATAATCTTGTTTTTCTTTTGTTTTGCCTCTAATAAAACTGCAATGTAATTATCTAAATTTCTGAAGTGTGCACTATTGCTTAATCATAAGCAAAGAAAATATAATGATCCTTTTCTAATTTTTTTGGCCACTGTCTCCACTTCGAGCTTTTGGAATTGTCTGAGTACTTGTATAATAGTTTTCGAAATATAACGGTCATCTAGGAGTTTCCATAACGATCATCCCTGCACTGCCAACGCTAACAGTAGAACTTTCCATACTGTACTGCTAGTCGCCATCGTTAGCATTGTTGCCCTCTCTTCTTGATCTTGAAAACCTAAATATCAAAGGTGGAATCCAGACAATTTAGTTTTGCACAAAGTGCTCCATATAAATACAGTGTTTTGGCGCATGAAGTCGGGAACATTATGTGGCGCGCTCCCAAGAAAGTCTACAACGTGAAACGAGTGTGATGCGTGCAAAAGAGGGGGGAGGAACAATCTTTCCTTTTGGATTTGGACGCAATTGAAAATTTGTTGGAATGGATATATATAGTTGGAATCGTGTTCTGAATGCCTGGAAATAATGGGATGAATTGCAAATTGAATTCATTGGAATGTCAGCTTATTGTCACATAAACATCAAATACACGAATATCCCTCATCTCTATATTTGAAGAACATATTTGTCATGGCTTCTAACTATCGAGGTTACGTTAGGAGTTTTCATTAATGTTTGTAAAAATATTTTCATTTTATATATGTCAGGGCTTCTAGCTATTAAGGCTAGGGTACTTGGCTTGGTAATGTCATTTGGTCACGAAGGACTCTCATGGCTCATTAACCTTTAGTTAGACTCAATTTAATAATATAATTTTGAAGATGTTGTATATAATTTGAGTGTGGTTATGTGATGTAGTAGCTTTGATTCCTTGTCAGTTACTTCATCAGCATACTAATTAGTATTAACGTTTTTATTATTGTCACCTAATGGTTAACAATGTCCTCGAGAGAGATTCAATATGTTCACTACAACATGTGTGTTTTTCTTAAGATGTACTTCAAAACAATAAGTTCAATCTTAAGATGTACTTCAAAACACTAAGTGCAACACATATAATTAATAAGAGGATCATAATCTAGAGCCTATATTCTAGTTTGCTTAAATCTAGCATTGATATTTGAGAGTGCAAGAACATTTCTAAAATATCTACTAATTACTTCTACTAATTCAAACATCTTCACCATATATATGGGTCTTATACCACCCAACATGCTACCTCTATCCTAAAGTAACTCTTAAAATTCCCAAGCACAAGCACATCAAGGGGTTGCAACCTATGAGTAATGTGTGTAGACAAAGTCAACAAGTTTACGCCCATTCTTGTATGCCTCCTCCATGATTTCTAAAAGTATGTGGATTCCATGACGATAACAAATTAAAATTTCTATTAGTATGTGAGATGCCACTAAGTACACATGCATGATAAAGTCGATTCACAAAAACATTTGACATGGAATCCGAAGGTAAGTCACATTGCTTGTCTTAGTGTCATTCAATAACAAAATTGGATTTTCATTAAGAACTTTCCAATTTGGACTAATGAATTAAAAAAGTTGTTACGAGTATAATCATTTGATCGTGGAACAAAAATTATTTTGGACACGTGCACGAAGATGGTCCTTAAAACCATTGCAACTAAACCATGCTAGCAGAAAATAAAAACAACATGCACACATTCCTTGAAGTGCACATGTTCTTTTCGTCTCATAATTACCAAACCTCCATGTTTGCAATAAAACAAGAGCATGTGCACATTTCTAGCACTTGCATGTTAGGACCATGCACAAGCTTCTGATAAACATAAAAAAATGGTTGCAGGGTTGTTTATTGCTAAACAAACTCACAATAGATAGCATGCAATAAAATCACCCTAACATAATGTGTGTCTATGTATGTGTAGCAGCACAACCATCCAGGATTGTCAGGGCCCAATTCAAGCGAATTACTAGGTAAGTAATGTTTTTTTCAATGTTTTTCTTGTTTCTTATTCAATCTTTAATAATTACAAAATTATAAAACTATGATTTTTTTCCTAAATTGAAAACCATATATCATCCACCTGCAATGGAATTCAATGAGGACTAACAACCAAAAGAAAAAATCAGCCTAGAATCCAATGAGAACCAACAAGCACCAGAAAATGTTAATAAAAAACTTGATGAAAACCCACAAGAAGAACTCAACCAATAATTTGATCAATTAAGGATTTTGATTTGGTAATTAAGAATAACGAGAAAACCATCCCAGTTGTCACTTTCCACCTCATTATACAGCATCAATGATTCCTTTCACCATGTCAATTCTAAATTAACTGATCTGACCAAATATTTTGCTAGAATGAGAGAGTTATATTCCATTGGCTTGAGTAAGGAGAAAATAAAATAATTTAATATTACCAAAGCCAACCTAACAAACGAACCACCAATTACCACAAAGAGACATGTGTGCATGCACTTGTTCCATTTCTACCAATGGAAAGATAATTTGATGAAGAAGTGGTTCATGGTGTCTTATAAACCTCCATGCAATAATATGGAGGTTCCAGTCACGTTTCCTTATAAAACTAAGGGTTAGGTTTTTGCTTAGTTTACATTTTGACTACTTTGACATTACTGAGTTGCAAGGTGTTGGTATTTTCTTTTCCCAAGATCGAACTATTGCTAGGCGGAACTCACTAAGAGGGAAACTTACCCCTGGGCATGATCCTAAGTGTTTACCTTTTTGTATTCCTTGTGTGTTTGGTTGGAGGGACAAAAAATATATAATGTTGTATAATTTATATTTTAGATTCTCTTAAAGTTGAAAGTCGACAATGAAAAATTGTGAGAACACTAGGTTAAGGGAAAAAATATGAATGTGCAACAAATTCTTGGAAATTGTACAAATAAATTGTGGTATTTTTTATATCTAAGTAAAATCTAGTGACTAATTTTATATTTTTAATTATTCTATGTGTTTATAATAGACCTTAAAAAATCTAACCCTATAATTTAATCTTACTCCACATGTTTGAAAATCTAAGCAATTGTCTCATGTAACATGTTTTAATCTTGTGCAATACTAAAGGAGCTTGTGATCAGAATCTAGATTTGGCCCATCGAATTAAGACTTGGAAATGATTACGATTGAAATTGTTTTGGATGAAATTTGGAAGGAGAAGCAGGGGAGTAGTGTTTGGGTGGAGGAAAGGGTGGATCAAGCCTTTAGAGTTACATTCAAACAACATGCATTAACTCCATGATTACTTTGAGAGAAATCATTGACAATATTGTGTGTCGAGAGATGGCTAGGGGTCCCGTGTTCAACTCGTCGATTTTGGGTTCTCTAGTAGTGAGTCATATAACAATTAGAGTAGGATATCTCTTGATTATCGAGGAAAATGACATGAAGGGTCCGTCAATGGACCTAGGTGGACCTTGGGTGCAAATCATTAAGAGAATATCCTATGCATAGCTATATGGTTGCATTGTATCTCAACTAAACCATATAACTCAAGTAATAGCTGTGTAATAACCTTTATTGTATAGTTTCCTATGAAAAATTACACTTTTAAACTTTTTTGGAAATCTCCAAAGGCAATATTCACAAAATAATTTCCTAACAAACTTTTGCACAATAATAAAATATTTTTCTATGAACTGATTTACACAAAACTAAGCTTTAATGATTATTTCATAAAATGATTACTCCACTTCTTTATAATCATAGATATTTACCGTGCCCTTATTTCATAAAATATTATTCCACTTCTTTATAATATAATTTTACCATGTTCACAGTCCTGCCCTCCTCTGTTTCAAGTTGCTCCACTCTTTTGAGGACGTCCCTATCCCAGTATCATGTTTTCCTCAAAAAAATGGGATAGTTCAGAGATGGATGGATTGTTACAACATAGCTAGAGAACCTGAAGATTATGATCCACGTGACATTCATATTCCTGAATCCACAGGTACTCAAACAATGGAGGGACAAGGCCTATCTAATGACAAATTTTTTAGGCCCCTCAAAATAAAGAAAGTGAATATTGGTTCCCTTGAAAATAAAAAAATTTCCAATATTGAGGATTATTGGGATGAGGAAAAAAAGGGAGAAGTTACTCATTTGTTACATGAATTCCGAGATTTATTCTCGACAAAGTTCTTAGAAATGAAGGGGGTTATGGGAGATATGGGTGAAATGAAGATTCCTCTAAAACCATATGAAAATATAGTCTAGCAACGACCATATATATTAAACCCACAATACAAATGGAAGGTCAAAGTAGAGTTATATTGAATGTTGGATGCATGAATTATTGAAACTATTGAGGAATCATAATGGATTATCCCAATGTTCATACAAGATAAGAAAACTGGTGAAGTATGTATTTGTGTCAATCTGAGGAAACTCAATGATGATTGTTTGCATGATCCATTTCCTACACCTTTTATATATAAATTATTGGAGAGTGGATGGGAGAAATAGGTGTATTATTTTACTAATGGGTTTTTTGGGTGCCATCAAATCAAGATTGAAAAATAAGATCAACATAAAACCATCTTCGTGACAGAGTGGGTTGCTTCCAATACACAATAATTCCATTCATACTTCAGAATGTGCCTACTATTTTCTCTAGGACAATGGTATTTTCTTTTAAATATTTTATCCATAAGTTCTTGGAAGTCTATTTTGATGATTCGACAGTATATGGGTTAGTTAAGGATCATATTGAGAGTCTTCAGATGATTCTTGAATGGTGTATATAGTTTGAAATATCTTCAAATTTGAAGAAGTGTATTTTGTGTGCCCTTTTTGGTATTTTATTGGGTCATGTTGTCTATCGAGAGGGAATATTGATGCACCCCAAAAAGATTGCAATCATTATCGATTTACCCCTTCCATCCCCAGTCAAACAATTAAGGATGATGCTAGGTCACACTGATTACTACATCAAATTTATCAGGGGATATTCATAGATCACTACCCCAATGGATAAATTATTGAAGTCGTGACTTTAATAACTTCCAAAGAAACATCAATCATCGAACTGTTATCAACAATGCTAAAAGTATGCTTGAAACTATTAGCTAACTCATCCTAGTCTATAGTTCCTTGTCAGAGTTTGACCAACGTATAGAAATTTCTTGCAATCATATCCAAAGTATGTATGAATAGATGTACCCATTCCTATCTAGGCGTAGTCCTCCATGTTGTGCAGCAATTTTCAAGGTGCTTGATAGGACTCATCAAACCCGTATATTTTTAACCAACATAAGAGACATCTTCACCAAACCTAATTTCTAACAACCTTCGATATTGGGGACAATTTGGAATGGATTTTTTATGAGAATACCACCATATTGTTGGTGTATCTTTCAACACAACATCAAGAGATAATAATCACTAATGTTTCAGTACTTTGTATTCAAATTCCATGAGAAATGTATTTAGATTAGGTAATACTTCATAAGTATGTAGATCACATACCTTAAAACCCACCCATTGCATGGATTTCATGATTCATGCATTCTTCCACATAAGTACTTCATGCAATAGGTTTTGCCAATTTTTCAAGGCTTCACATGAATCTGATGAACAAGAACTAACACTTTTCCAACTCAATTTTCTGTCTATTGTAGGATTGATGTAGTCATCCATTGTGGACAAAATATTATATATGTTGTCCAGGTACCCTTCTTGACACTCACCCTTCATTGAATCGACATATTGTTGGCCCTCCAGGGGATCATTTGGGGTGACTACCCACATTTTTGAATCTTCGAATGATAAAATTAACTTCTTAAAATTTATGATGGTTTGATTTTCAATTTCCTAGTTGATCACCAGAAGTGATGGATAAGGGTTAGTATCATCAAGAATCTCTATTACTTCAAAATCAGTGTAGGTTTGGATCCCTTCCACCTCTACAAGAACCTGTGGTAGTTGACCAATAGGAAAACATTTCAACTTATTGGCTAACCTCAACTAAATGGGAGACCATACTATCTTAGGATTCCCCATGCTCTCCCATGTTTACCTTTTTAATATGTTAACATATGACCATAAGTCGAGAATAATAAAATCCATATCATATTCACGTATTTGAGGATGCATGTGTAACTCCCAACCAGTCTTCATTATTTTATAAATATGATTAACCTTTTTCTCTGGTGACATACTTGTTTTGGGTTCTCCTATTATATCTGATAGCTCTTCCAGAGCATCTTTATCCTCAATGAGAGATAAAACAATCTTAAATAAATTCCTCAAAATTCTTGCCTCTTCCGTCGATGTTCTTGGAAGTGATTGGTCGAAAATAAGTGGAATCTCAAGGACTAGTTCATCGTCAAACAATGGAAAATCAACAAATGTCGAAGCATGGTTTCTATCTACAAGATCATTTCATACATAAAATAAGACTCCCTCTTCTTTATGAACATCAAATGGTACCTTCTTTTTCACCACAATTTGAACTATTGTATTTTTCCATGGTGCTCCCCAATCATCTCTATTCGCGACACCACCCCTTGTTATTACATCAATCATAGGTTCTCAAGTTTCAACAAAATCTTTTGAACATTTTGATTCACACTAGGGGGTTGGTTCTGGTTCCCCATCGCTCTTGCTTTCCACTTAGCAATAAGCTATGGATACTCCTAAATAGCATGATCCAACACTTTATAATATGAAAATGTTGATGTAGGATTGGTGCAGTATCTAGCATAATGTCATGTTTGCCAATAATTATAGAAGAAAATTTGGCCTAGCCCTCGACCAAATCCTCCTCCTCTACCTCATTATCTAAAATCACCACCCCCCTTTCTTAAGAGAATTGTGCATGAGCTCGTTTAGCTTGCATATGCTCATCATTCTTCATTAGGTAGGTATCCACTGTCTTTTCTTGCAACAACTAGTATTCTATATAGTCCTTTTCATCATGGCCCATCGATCAACAGAACTTACAATAAAGGATCAAAAGTGTACTTACTATTTTCTCTAAATAAAGACATTCTTCTGAATGATGATCTCTCGTTTGGAAGAATCAACACCATGGAATCCCTAGTGAACTTAACGAATTCGATGCACTTGATGCAAGGTAATGCAAAAAGGAGGGGCATGAATCCTTATGATGATATTACGTTTTGCATCTAGTACACTAGAATTCCTCATGGATTTATTTTCCCTTCCTGATATCTTATATGTGCAATGTTAAGTTAGCTAACGATGATTGTATTTTAATTATTCCCATGTCAGTTTCTCTAAGTACTGAAGCTTCTAACTTCCTAGAAAGCTTAAGGAGTTCTTCCTGAGATACTATCTTTTATTGCATCAGGGGGACTTGAATATGGCATAATACCACAGTAATAAACCATTATATGTGTTGGATGTCAGTCATTTAGAAGATTACCTTATCCATCAAAGTCTTGAATCTCTAGTTAAAACCCTAGGTAGACTCACCCGACATTTGCTTACTATTTTTCAACTCTGTGATACATTGTGATTCAGACTTTTTATTCTTAATTTCATCTATCAAATCAGTTTGATTTTGATCTAATGACTTATGATGGTTTCCCTTAGGATCCATGGAAAAACTCATATAGCAATTGAAATCATGACCTCTAAAGGTTGTGATCATCTGAGCTCTTTTTATTGCCTCATCATGGACCTGTCACACTGTCTAAACAACTTCATAGAAAAACCAATTTTTCTCAAGGTCTTCCACCCAATTCCTATTAAATATAGGTAACTTGATGTTGACCCGAGTCATTCTATGCACTTGGGGTAATGATGAATCCAATTTAGATGGACCACCAGTAGGACCTTGTTGACCCTATTTCTATTACTCTGATTTAATAGAAAGCACTTTGAAACACTTCTAGGTCTTAAATCTGATATTGGAGATGTACGCCGAAATATGTATTACCTTGTATTTAGAAATAATCCTATATTCCTCTTATCCATTGTAAGACTCATCATCTATTTATGTCACCAACTTGTATTCCCTTCTTCTGGTTACACTACAACCCTCTCTCCCCGTCACATTTCTTCTTCTTTTACCCCATAAGAGTCACCTTCCACTCCTTAGGAGACCACCCTCTTCATCATTATCACTTCCAGTTAAGAACATCTCAGCTCGCTCTACATATCTTTCCCATGCCTTATTCCCATCATTTCCCATATTCTCCATGCACAATGAATCTTTACTCATCATATTTCATCATTAGGATTCCCTTTTCACATACTAGAATTTTAATCCATGGTTTTACGGACTTCAAATATTTGCCTCTAAGACTTCAAATGAATTCCCTCTCAGCATCACTATATGACTAAATAATATCTACAACAATATCATTAATATATCCTTCCTAATTGCTATCAACCTAAAAGTTGACAACCGTAGAAATAGGATTACCGACAATCTCTGAAGCATCAGATAAGTTGAGAGGTCCACCCCCTAGGTTCTATGCCTTGGAAATTGGTCTTCTCACATGCCATCCTTTCCAACAATTCATACAAGATAACGAGGAATTCACTAAAGAAAATCTCATGAATTTCTGAGTAAACATACCTTTCTAACCATTCCCATGGAGTCAACCATGATCCCTTACTTTCATCTTGTGCAAACGCTCAAGCTTTATTATTGAACCAATCCTGAATCGTATGCTTCATTGGGTGCCAAAACATGCCCCCTTTACATTTATCCTAGTCGTAGAAATAGAACCATTTGTTGGATTGCTTCGACTCAACCTAGGTTCAAATATTCATCCTAACCAACAAAACCCAAGGCATTGGCCTGACAGAGCATAACCTCGTCGACAACACCTGCGTCGAAAGTGAGGTCCTACCCAAGGTACCTATAGGGACTATAGGGACTAGGCTTCTGTAGTTGTAAAAGGGGATATTTTCATACCAATACCCGACATCCTACCCAACAATAATGACAGATAAATCATCATTGGCATCTAACATAATCTACAACATATAGAAACATAATACAATCTTTTACCAACCGATGTAAAACCTTATCATTTCATTAGACATGACAAAAATATTATTAGTTGCAACAAAATATAAATAAACACATGAAAATTAAACATACACCATTTGACATAGAGAGTTTAACATTGAAACCCATACGAGAGAAAACCACAAAAGCTCTCTTCATTTAACATGAGTAGTGTCTAAGCACTTTGTTCTACGAACACAAGCTATAGAGATATATCCAAAAACCCATCACATTACATTACATTTGTGCACACAACTTGTGGATCGACAATACTCCAACCCCATGAAGGCTTATTCATTCTTTACATTACAACCTACAATCTTACAGACTTCTTCAAAATTTGTTCTAACTTATCTTCTGTTATCACCTTGACTCTAATTATGACTAACTCGATACTTTTTCAAAACTATAAACCAAAACCAAAACAACCTCAAGCTTGACTCTTTTCATTTTTATAGGATTTATCAGTCCACTTTACATCAAGTGCCCACTACTCATAAGTGGACAACTATTCTAACTATCTAACCTCATACATTTAATGTTTCCCCAAAATTTGACCAAAATTCTGGAACTGACCATTTCCATGTCCACACGGTCGCATCCTTGTTCACACCTCGAACGGGTTACCCAAAACTTATAAAAAAAACTTTATGCCACTCACCTATGGCCAAAAATATATTTATTTAAATATTTTTAAATCATACAAATAGGACTTATTTTCACAATAATGATATAGTCATACTCTTCCTTGATTAATATAATGGGATGTAGTTTTTTTGTTAATTTTTGTTTGTCTGAGGTATTGCATTGTAAATGGTGTTGTATTTAAACAATAACTAGATATAATGGTGTTGTTATATGTTGTATTCAAACAATAACATGATGCGATTTTCTTGTTACATTTTTTTTGGTTAGCAGTATTGTTGTTTGTGGTACTATGTTCAAAGCCAAGAACATAAAGTACATAAGAAAGTAAATACGCAACAAACATGAACTACATATGTCCCTTTTATTTTGAATATAATGTTGCTCTTATATATTTCTTTGTTTGTGATACTATGTTGGAACATTCTCAAATTAAATATTTTCAAATCCAAAACCAAGAAAGTAAAGAAATTGAAAAGAAAGTAAATACATTATAAGAAACATGAACATCCTCCATTCTTTGGTTTTATAGTACATTTATAACATGAATTTATATGAAACAAAAAATTAAAAAATATCAACATATATATTATTTTCCAATTAAAAATAAGGTTCACTACCTAATGTTGATTTATTAATTTTACAATTCAATTAAAAAACTAATTATTATATATTTTTTTACTATAAGCAACTTTGCTGCTAATTGCATTTGTTTTATGTTGCTAGCATGCTATGTTAAATGCTATAATGTTTGGAGAAAAAAGGTACACTGCTAGCATGCTATGTTAAATGCTATAATGCTTGGAGGAAAAGGGGTTCCAGTCGTATGATGTTATTGTGTTGTTGAATAAAAATGAAACAATAAAGAAGTGGATATTAGAGCATACCAAAGGAGGTATGAGGTCATGTAGTAGCCATGTAGGCCATAGTGTCATAGGTGTCTCCATAGAGACTACCACTTTCTTTGTATGTGCATTGCATATTAGAGAAGGAAGGAGAAACCCATAGTCCTAACTTCTTGTTGGGTTTTTCCCAGGTTATATATTGTGTTATTTGAGTGGATGTTTGATTTTTAGGCTAGTTATTTTCCTTTCAGTTTTAGTTTATTTATCATTTTGTTGAATTCAACTAGCACAACGAATTAAGTTGTCAAATCTATTTTGGTGAGCGAATCCATGGAATATTCATCTACTATTTTTGTATTAATAAAATTATATATTCTTTGGTAGTGACATTATCCAAATATGATGCAACAAATCGAAGAGGAAAGAAGGACCTAGGATTTAATTATGAAATGATCTTATAAATTGGGTTCAAGTACATAATAATCAAGACTTAAATTCTTTCATTTGAGGAAAAATAGAGGAACACCAAAAAAGTCATTGGTGGCAAAATATGCATACCATGTGGTTAGGATAAACAAAAAGCATCTTCATGCTTGCCAAGTATGAGTACAATCATTGATAAAATTTGTTGAGTTTATTTAAATTTTTTTATCGAAGTGGTTTACTTTTGTTTGATTGCATTATGCTACTTGCATCCATGGAAGAATAGGTACACTATAGTTATGACTTGTGCTTAATAACCTCAAATGCACTTGATGTATTGGAAAACGTGATACTTGATTTTCATCTAAACATGTAGCAAGAGAATGGGAAGGTGTTGTAGAAAATTGATGGTGAAGGATATTAATGTTTATTGGTTTTTGGAAGAATAAAGCACTCTCTACAATTAATGGAGTGAATTCGCGAATATTCTTCTCAATTTGGAGCTCATTTGTCGCTGATGGAAAGGTCCTCCCTCCTCTCTTGCTCTTGTTGAAATTATTGTAGTGCTTTTCATTATTTCGTTGGTTTCCTCTTCTTGACAATAATTTCCTCCTTTTTTATTTAATTATATAATCTCCTTTTTCTTTTGTTTTTCCTCAAATAAGAGTGGGATGTAATCATCTAAATTTGTTACTTGTGAACTATTGCTTAATCAAATAAAATGTAATGATCCTCTTCTAGTTTTTTTTTCACTCTCTCCATTTGGAGCTTTAGGAATGGTGAGTACTTGTATAATAATTTTTTCTAAATATAATTATCAGCTAGGAGTTTTGATTCTTCTTCATGAATTCTCTTTTTTACCTTTCTCTTCATTGTCATCATCCACATAATAATGTAAAATTTAATTATTGTTCAAAAGTTCAAAGACAATGAATACATGTTAAGAATTTATTCATTAGTGTTAGTAATAATATTTCTATTCATATTCATCCCGACTTCTTCTAACCACCCGAGCTAAGTTATTTGGCTTGGTAATGCCATTTGATCCCTCTAGATTCTCATCACTTGAAAACATTCATGTGATGTAATAGCATCCATATTTTCTTAAGCTACTTCATCATCATATTGATTAAAATTAACATAGTAATCACCATCACCTAATGGGTGAGAATGTCTTTCAGAAAGGATCAACATATTCGCTATAACATCTGCATTTTCCAAAGAATTTACTTCAAGGAATTGATGCAACCCATATCATTAACAAGAGAACCCTAATTTAATGGAGATATTTTAGTTTCAATGAACATAGCCTTCGTATTTGAAGGAGCATTTTGAAGGAGCAGTAATTCAAACCTTTTCACCTTTATGTATGAGTTTTATACATCCAAACCCATCCACATGATCTCTATCTTGAATTTTCACATGCACATTAAGGGGTTGCAGCCTATGATTAGTGTGCAAGTAAAGTCAAGAGGTCTATGCCCATTTTGTATGGCTCCTCCGTGGTGTGATATGTCTTCATATTTTGTCTATATGATATTTTAAGAAAGTTCTAGTAATTCAAACCTTTTCATCTTTATGTATGGGTTTTATACCATCCACATGATCTCATCTAGAATTTGCACAAGCACATTAAGGGGTTGCAGCCTATGATTAGTGTACAGGTAAAGTCAACAAGTTTATGCCCATTTTGTATGCCTCCTCCCTGGTGTAATATGTTTTCATAATTTGTCTATATCATATTTTAATCTTTATTAATTAATAGAGAATATAATATTTTATTTTATTTATATTTAATTATCAAAACAATCATTATTTTAACATCTATTAAGCTTTCAAGAGTTGAATTGACGATGCATGCAGCCATAAGAACACACTTGCAAATTTAATCTCTTATGTGGAGGTTATCTTTTAAATGAGTTAAAAAAACAAATGTTGATTTTCTTTGAATTAAATTCAATGTATTTTTATATAAGGAGTATTCAGCCGTGTATTTTAAAAGAAAGCTATTAGAATTTAGTTTTTATTGTTTAAATATTTTTAGATTTACCAAATATTAAAAACTCAATTTAAAAGATTTAGACATAAATATAAATAAATAAATAAAATGATAAAAATATATATTTTCCCTATGGAGAACTGGAACTGTGTTGCTTTCATTGTTTGAAAACTGAAATATGCATCTACGATCAATATCTCTTATTTTAATTAGTGAAGTCAAATATATGCATACAGTCCAAACACTGAACTGCTATCACAGTCTTTGTATTACAACACACATATATATAACACAACTTTATTTATAGAACTTTAGTCCGTTCGCAGTCCTGCCCGCCTCCGTTGCTCGTCTCAGTTGATCCTGTTACAAAAACCATACACACTTTCAGTTGAAGATACCTATCTGAATGGACAATACTAAAACGAGAAAGCAATAATTATTGATAAAACCTTAAGAGACGGAATGGAAATTATTTGTACACGTCACAGCTAGCGCCCGAAACGATGCCCGAAACGATGCCACATTGAAACGGTATTTCGTTGGCTCTGCGTGAGTTGTAATGGTAGGCAGAAGGCGCAGATTTAATACACCTGCACGCTGCTCGCCTGTCTGGAGTAGTTCGGGCTTTCGCGTTGAGAGCCATAACGCCGTTGCAGCATGCTTCCGGGGGATCAAGACCACGCCCCGTGAGAAAGACACGGCAAGGGCGCAGATCAGAAATCACCGTGGAGCAGGAGATCGCTGCTTCTGCACCGGTCATCAGTACAACCGCCTGCACTGCCAACGTGAACAGTAGAACTTTCCATACTGTACTGCTAGTCGCCATCGTTAGCAGTGTTGCCCTCTCTTCTTAATCTTGAAAACCTAAATATCAATGTAGTGCTGCACAAAGTGCCCCATATAAATAGAGTGTTTTGGCGCATGAAGTCGGGATTCATGGGTCACGGAACATTATGTGGCGCGCTCCCAAGAAAGTCTAGAACGTGAAACGAGTCTGATGCATGCAAAAAAGGAGGACGAACAATCTTTCCTTCTGGATTTGGACGCAATTGAAATTTCGTTGGAATGGATATCTATATATATTGTTGGAATCCTGTTCTGAATGCCTCGAAATAATGGGATGAATTGTACATTGAATTCATTGAATGTCAGCTTACGTCACATAAACAAGAAATACATGAATAACCCTGATATCTATATGTGAAGCACATATTTGTCACGGCTTCTAACTATCGAGGTTAGGTTAGGAATTTTCATTAGTGTTTGTAAAAATATTTTCATTTCATATTTGCCATGGCTTCTCACTATTGAGGCTAGGGTACTTGGCTTGGTAATGTCATTTGGTCAATAAGACTCTCATTCCTCATCAACCTTAAGTTATATTCAATTTATAATTTTCAATATGTTGTATATAATTTGAGTGTGGTTATGTGATGTAGTTGCTTTGATATTCTTGTGAGTTACTTCATCATCATATTGATTAGTATTAAAGTTTTCATTATTGTCATATAATGGTTAACAATGTTCCTCATAGAGATTAACAATGTTCCTCATAGAGATTCAATATGTTCACCAACATATGCATTTTCCTTAGGATGTACCTCAAAATAACAAGTACAACACATATAATTAACAAGAGCATCATAATCTAGTGGCTATATTCTAGTTTGCCTAAATCTAGCATTGATATTTGATGGTCCAAGAACATTTTAAAAATATCTACTAATTAGTTCTACTAATTCAAACATCTTCACCATTATCTATGGGTTCTTTACCACCCAACATGCTACCTCTATTCTAAAGTAACTCTTAAAATGCTCAAACACATGCACATGAAGAGGTTTCAACCTATGAGTAATGTGTGCAAGCAAAGTCAACAAGTTTATGCCCATTCTTGTAAGCCTCCTCCATTTGTAAAAGTGTGTGGATGCCATGACCATAACAAATTAAAATTTCTATTAGTATGTGAGATGCCACTAAGTACACATGTAACAAAATGATAAAGTTAATTCACAAAAACACCTGACATGGAATTCTAAGGTAAGTCACATTTCTTGTCTTAGTGTCGTTCCATAACAACATTAGGTTTTCCTAAGAACTTTCCAATTTGGACTAACGGATTAAAAAAATTGTTACAAGCATAATCTAGTGGTTATATTCTAGTTTACCTAAATCTAGCATTGATATTTGAGGGTGCAAAGAACATTTTTAAATTATCTACTAATTCAAACATTTTCACCATTATCTATTACCACACAACATGCTACCTCTATTCTAAAGTAACTCTTAAAATTCCCAAACACATGCACATCAAGATGTTGCAATCTATGAGTAATGTGTGTAGGCAAAGTCAACAAGTTTATTCCCATTCTTGTAATCCTCCTCCATGATTTGTAAAATTATGTGGATGCCATGACCATAACAAATTAAAATTTCTATTAGTATAAGAGATGCCACTAAGTAGACATGCAACCAAATGATAAAGGAAATTCACAAAAACATTGACATGGAATCCAAAGGAAAGTCACATTGCTTGTCTTAGTGTCGTTCCATAACAATATTAGATTTTCCTCAGAACTTTCCAATTTGGACTAATGGATTGAAAAAAT
The DNA here is from genome assembly GCA_001517045.1 of Pseudotsuga menziesii. Classification (NCBI taxonomy): domain Eukaryota; kingdom Viridiplantae; phylum Streptophyta; class Pinopsida; order Pinales; family Pinaceae; genus Pseudotsuga; species Pseudotsuga menziesii. Next base: position 248,264 of record LPNX010031273.1, on the reverse strand, counting down.
TGTTGCAAGTATAATCATTTGCTCTTGGAACAAAAATTATTTTGGACACACGCACGAAGATGGTCCTTAAAACCATTTCGATTGAGCCATGCCAGTGAAAAATAACAACAACATGCACACATTTTTGGAAGTGTACATGTGCCTTTTGGTTTGTCATTACCAAACCTCCATGTTTTCAAAAAGACAAGAACATGTGTGCATTCCTAGCACTTGCACATTAGGACCATTCACACGCTTCTGATAAACATAAAAAATGGTTGCGGGGTTGTTTATTGCTAAACAATCTCGCAACCGATAGTATGCAATAAAATCACCCTAACATAACGTGTGTGTGTAGGAGCACAACCATCCAGGATAGGAAGGGGGCAATTAAAGCATATAACTTTTTTTTCATTGTTTTTTTTGTTTCTTATTCAATTTTTAATAATTACAAAATTGTAAGACAATGATTTTTTTCCTAAATTTTCAAACCATATATAGTCCACCTGCAATGGAATTCAATGAGAACCAACATCTAGATGAAAAAATTAGCCTAGAATCCAATGAGAACCAAGCACCGAAAAATGCTAATCCAAAACCCAATGAAAAACCACAAGAAGAACTCAACCAACAATTTGATCAATTAAGGACTTTGATTTGGGAATTAAGAATCACAATGAAACCATCCCAGTTGCCACTTTCCACCTCATTAGACAACATCAATGATTCCTTTCACCATGCCCATTCGAGCAATTAAATGATATGACCAAATATAGGGATAAAACGAGAGAGTTCTATTCCAATTGCTTGAGTAAGAAGAAAATCAAAGATTTGGATATTACCAAAGTCAAGGGCGCTCGCACGAAGTTGGTTCCAATTAGGAAATCAGAAACGCACTTCTGAAGTGCAAATCAAGAACTCATATACGTTATTGATGGTACGTTCGGAATAACCCAAGCCCAAACACAAGGCTAAGGTTTGTGAAAATGTATCGCGTATGCGATATATCGCATATGCATTTTGTAATGTTAAATATCGCATATGCGATATATCGCAAATGTGATATATTGCATATGCATTTTGTAAATGTTGCATACCGCATATGGTGGTATGAGGAACCAAAAAAACAATTTATTAACAAAGGATACAACTTTGGTGGTTTTCTCCCTCTTTGGTTTTCCATTTAAAATCATTATGTATTGTGCATTTGTATTGAATGGTTGAATGTTTTATTAATGTGTGATTATTACTTGAAGTGATGAAGTTAAAATTAGTAGAAGTGTCTAATACTGATTCACCCTCCCCCTCATCTCAACAAAATGGGGCAATGGAATTAAACTACATAGCTCTAGGAGAATATATACTATCTTTATTCAAAAGACACCCTCTCAATAAAATGAGGTACAACCAAAAACAAATGTTGAAGCCATTGAGAGAAAAAGCAAAGTCTCCAAAGATAAAGAAGACTTTGAAACCAAAGAATAAGTATATCTAGAGGAAGAACTTACTAGTTCTCTATGTGAACTAAGGAAAGATGAAAGGGAAAACTAATCATTAATTGAGCAATTGCAAAAGTATCAAGATGAATATTATATTTCAAAAGAAGGGACGAAAATATTAGTTTTGGATGTTATGCAACCAAGTCCCATAAATAACACACAAATAGTAGAAACATGATAAAAGAGAGTAATCCATACCTGAATAATGAAGAACACAGATAAATAACAATCCTCTTTGAGGGAGGAACCTCCTTACACAATGTAATTATGTACCCAAGACGAGACAATATGCAATGCTTACTAATATGAGAATATCCCCTTACTATATATAAGAGACATATGTGTACAATAACAACTAATAGACCCAAGCCTACATCAATAATATGTAATACACTGCCATATAGGAGGTAAACTGTGCCACACTAAAGGGGGAACTATTCCCAATAGGGGGAAATGTTCCCAAT
>LPNX010031273.1:207354-246220 GCA_001517045.1 Pseudotsuga menziesii | reverse complement strand
TGAATGGAAGCATAATCATCCAAGGTATGATAGAAGCAAGCACAAGAGGGATGCACTTCCCATGAGACAACATACACTTAGTTAAAAAAAAACCTTAGTTCATTACTTTTCAACGCATATGAGATATTGAAAAAAAAACAAAAAAAAAACAGAGGCCACAGGCTCGGGACAGGATCGGGACAACGAAAAACCACAGGAGCGAAATAGCGTAAGTGCGATTTGCGTTTTACCTTTTCAAGGTCATGGTTGAGGTCAAGTTCGAGGTGGATTGCTCCAATGGTAGGTAAATGCTAGTTCAATCCTTTTCATTTAGTCTTCCATTCTTTAATTTTTTTCATCATTTCATTGTTTTTATAATTATTTTGAACAAATTAAAAAAAATAATTCAATGTGAACAATCAAATAATGATTATAAGTAAAATAACTAGTAGTTTTTTGTTTAAATCTTAACAGACAACACAAATGAACAACACAACATAGAAAACCCACCTTCTAATAACCCACAACAACCTAACCCACAACCAAACCCAAACCTGGAGGGGGAACAAGATAGAAATGCACAGATTATTCCACGCTTGGTGTCATTAAGGCGCCTTAGCTCATCTATTAGAGGGGGGGGTCGTTTGAGAGATTCTTTAGCCGATGCCTTTGACACAATAACAAACACAATTTTCGATGCCCAAGGAGCTCTGTACAATATTACCTCATATAGAGAATCTAGGAGGCAATACTACTCCGATGGATTGACTCATAAAGACATCAAAGCCATTAAAATTACAAAAGACCAGTTATTTTAATTATTCCGGGACCCTAGCACCGGATTGGTTCCACCCACTAGTCGAGCACACATTTCCATAGACTGGTGCATTGAACCAAATATAAAGTCCAATTGGATGGATCATTGGTATATGGTCTTCGATGAAGACCCCCATGGGAATAGGGACATCCCATTTTATTTCCTTAGGAAGTTGTATGCAGATTTCATCCTAGGGAAACATGTTAACTACTTCGATCTCTTAGGAAACCAGGGTTCTGGTCATGGGATGCCCCAATATAGGTAAGGTACCAGGACAAATCCCAACTGTGTGCCACGCCCACCACGCACACCAAAAACTCCTCGGGTATATCCTCCTGCAGGTTCTGTCATTGAGTATACATAGGAGGCATTATTTGACATAGCAAATACATTGCTTGAGCATGGGACTGATGTCCAAGGAAATGTAGACCAAGGGGATGGCACTTCTATGGCGGGCCCATCTACAGATCACAAAAGAGATGCAGAGTCTTCAGAGCGTCGTGTTACTCCACACCCTTGCACATCGTGTGGAGGAATATGCTATGGCCCTGCTTCCGACTTCTGAGACGATGGATTACTTCCCTTTGTAAGTAAAACTCATTATTTTAATATTATATTTTTTTTCATGTCAAAATGTTCAATTGTTTCGCAATTTATTTCTATTTAATAATCTAACAATTTATGTGAACAAATATACAGCTGGTGTCCCATGGCACAGCATAGTCGCATAGTCCGTCGATCAATGTTGAGAACATTGATGCGGCTGTCAATATTGCTTATGGGTTTGGTTCTTCACCAATGGGGGTAAGAACTATACTTGTTAATTTTTCAACTTTATTTACATATTTATAGTATAGATTGTAACATTCAATATGTATCCCAATTTTGATGCTTGACATGTTTTATGCAGGTTTCCCAGGATGAGTATATTGTCTCGTAGCCTATTCCCTCTCATGTAGAGGTAGATTCATAGACACGGGTATTATTTGAAATATGCTTTTAATTATATGCTTTTAATTATGTTTCGCTTTCTTTGGAAAAATCATTTTGTAACTTGTATCGCTTTGACATATGTTACTTTATGCAGGAACCTATTGTGACAGTGGTGCTTGAAGAGCACCAAAGCGAGGTTGTTGTCAACCAACCTCTTCCCCCCAAATAGGTATGTATGTTTCGATTTCTTTGGTAGTTCATCATTTTCCTTCCAGGTAGTATATATGTCTCTGATTCACTATTTTATATGAAATTGACATATATATGTTACTTTATATGTAGGCCCCTAGTGAGGCACCAGTGTGTGAAGAGCACCAAATTGGTGGCCCACCTTTAACGAGCCAGCAGGTATGTTTATGTAGATCGCTTTCTTTGTACGTTTTTGTATATATATTTATTGAAACATTCAATATGTATCCTAATTTTGATATATGTAACATGTTTTATGTAGGTTGCCCAGGATGAGTATATTGTATCCCAGCCTATTCCCTCTCATGCAGAGGTAGATTCGCAGACACAGGTATTATTTGAAATATGTTTTTAATTATATGCTTTTAATTATGTTTCACTTTGTTTGGAAAAATCATTTTGTAACTTACATATCTCTTTGACATATGTTACTTTATGCAGGAACTTATTGTGATAGTGGTGCTTGAACAGCACCAAAGTGAGGTTGTTGTCAACCCACCTCTTCCCCCCAAACAGGTATGTATGTTTTGCTTTCTTTGGTAGTTCATCATTTTCCTTATAGGTAGTATATATGTCTCTTATTCACTATTTTATATGAAATTGACATATATATGCTACTTTATATGCAGGCCCCTAGTGAGGCATCGGTACGTGAAGAGCACCAAACCAGTGGCCCACCTTTAACGAGCCAGCAGGTATGTTTATGTCTAGATTGATTTCTTTGTACGTTTGTGTACATATCTTTCTCTGATTTGGTGCTTGAAGAGACCCAAATTGGTGACCCTCTCCCCCCCCAAGGTACATGTATATTTGTTGACATTGGCATATATATATATATATATGCAACCTGATAGTGAGCAAGTGGTGCAAGAAGAGCACCCAATTAGGGTCGCTGTTAATGAGGCAGTAGGACCCGTGATTACTTACTCATGTACAGTAAGTAGAAATTTTATTTTGGTTTTGGAATTTGAACGAATGTACATAGAATTTTTAAAGGTTGGTAAATTAACTTACAAATGTTGGTTTTTTTGCAGTCTCCACTGATGAGACCTATCCCTCTTGTTCAACGATGGGGATCACCAGTGAGTAGTCACAAAAGAAAGCTACACTTCTCCGAAGACTCTAGTTGTGGCAACAAAATGGGGGATAACTAGAAAAAATGTATAGGGGGCATACATAGATGTATCTTTTTGTTCATATGTACATGTACAGATGTACTTTTTGATCCACTATTTTGTATTATGGCCATGTGGCATGGCAATTTTTGTACAACATTATTGCTATACATATATAATATAAAGCACGGTTCAAATTTATACATATATATGGTTGACTTGATCTTGGAACATGATATCATGGTTGACTTGGTCTTAGAACATGATATGTGTGGTTCACCTATATGATATAATGATATATGTGGTTCATGCATGCGTGCTAACTTAAAATAATTTCCAATACTTAAAGGAAGAATTTAAACCACTCATCAACTTTTTAACATCATACAATTCTAACATACAATAACATACCCTAATTTACACACAGTAACACACACTAACATACTCTACAATTCTAGCATACACACAATAACATAATCTACATTACCCTACGACACTAACATCATACCATACTATGATACAATAACATGTACCATAACATAACATACTAACAATATATACCATCTAACACTAAGTCATGCATGCATGTGTAATATATACCATATCATACCCTACAATACCCTATTATACTAGATTTCATTGAATACCATACTAACATACATCATGTACCCTACAAACCCTAAGTTGGTTGAAGTAAACCCTAGTTGGTGCATGCAAATTTGTGTTCATGAAAGCCTAGTTGGTGCATGCAAGTATTGGTGATCTCATGTGTTTCTAGTTCCCTCTCCTAACTTGCATGATTGCTCATTAAACCCTAGTTCCATCTCATACCTTGGTAACCCTAGTTGGAGCATGCAAATTGTTGTTCATGAAAGCCTAGTTGGTGCATGCAAGTATTTGTGATCATGTGTTTCTAGTTCCCTCTCTTAACTTGCAAATTGCTCACCAAACCCTAGTTCAATCTCATACCTTGGTAACCCTAGTTCCACCACGGGCCTTTAATTCCATCTCATCAAAATACCCGAATAGATAACAACAGACAAAATACTACATGATATTTGCAAATGTGCCAATTTCAAAAATTGTCCAAATATTTCTCCCACGTTGGTCCTATATGGGAGAAAAATCCCAATTTCAAAAATTGTCCAAAAAAATAATAATATTATTATAGAAAATATCCAAAAACACACATAGTCTTATACGTCCAAAAAACTGTATTAACCAAAATATTATCTAACTCAACCAAAATAGTGAAATATATACATCCATATTACATGTCACCTTTATTTGAATCACAAGGAAGAAACCAAATAGGGCCCTTCAATTATCTCTTCTAACTCCATATCTTCCAGAATTTGACTTGCTTAAGGAATAGAATCAACAATAATGTTTAGTTCCCAAAAACATGCTGAAAATAAATGTACTAAAGAGTAGCAGTATTTGACAATTAGGTCTTGTTTAACATCCAATTTATAGTGAGATCCTAGTCAACAAAAACCTAGAGAGTTTTTACACCACCATTGAAAGCAAATTTTATCAAGAACATTGAGGCCATTAATTATCCAAAGTTGTTTGTTCCAATGCCAGTTCCAACTGTATACTTACTCACATGCATATATCAAAGAAAAATAAGATGCCCTCTGATACTAAAATTCGGATCACTTTGATATGCACCATCAAGGAAACCCATGACTTTGATATGTAAGCTACGATGGGAAAAGAATTAGATGTACATGTGTTTAGTGTACTTTTTGAGACAATGCTTGAATAAGAGATTAATTCTTGAACAAAAGAATGGTTTTTTCCTCAAGTAGAATTAAGAACTAAGTTCATCCCTAGCCAAATCCCCCATATGACCATGTACAAATAATTACTTTATGATGATTTTGAGTTCTCTTTTTCCATACCAATGCCACTAATAGTCATAATAAAAGCACATCTCATACCTTGTTCCATCTCATAAAGCACATCTCATAACTTGCATGATTACACACCAAACCCTAGTTGGACATCTCATACCTTGTCTTGACCCTAATTGGAGCATGCACAACTTGGTGACTCATGAAAGCCTAGTTGGTGCCTGAAAGTATTGGTGATCATGTGTTTCTAGTTCACTCTCCTAACTTGCATGATTGCGCACCAAACGCTAGTTGGACATCTCATACCTTGTCTTGACCCTAGTTGGAGCATGCAGCTTGGTGACTCATGAAATCCTAGTTGGTGCATGCAAGTATCAAGGTGATCATGTGTTTGTATTTCACTCTCCTAACTTGCATGATTGCTCACCAAACCCTGGTTGGACATCTCATAGCTTGTCTTGAACCTAATTGGAACATGCACAACTTGGTGACTCATGAAACCCTAGTTGGTGCATGCAAGTATTGGTGATCTCATGTGTTTGTAGTTGACTCTCCTAACTTGCATGATTGCTCACCAAACCTTAGTTGGACATCTCATACCTTGTCTTGACCCTAATTGGAGAATGCATAACTTGGTGACTCATGAAAGCCTAGTTGGTGCATGCAAGTATTGGTGACCTCATGTGTTTGTAGTTCACTCTCCTAACTTGCATGATTGCTTACCAAACCCTAGTTGGAGCATGCAACTTGGTGACTCAAGAAATCCTAGTTGGTGCATGCAAGTATTGGTGATCATGTGTTTGTAGTTCACTCTCCTAACTTGCATGATTGCTCACCAAACCATAGTTGCACATCTCATAGCTTGTATTGCTCCTAATTGGATCATGAACAACTTGGTGACTCATGAAACCCTAGTTGGTGCATGCAAGTACTGGTGATCTCATGTGTTTGTAGTTGACTCTCCTAACTTGCATGATTGCTCACCAAACCCTAGTTGGACATCTGATACCTTGTCTTGACCCTAATTGGAGCATGCACAACTTGGTGACTCATGAAATCCTAGTTGGTCCATGCAAGTATTGGTGATCTCATGTGTTTGTAGTTGACTCTCCTAACTTGCATGATTGCTCACCAAACTCTAGTTGGACATCTCATACCTTGTCTTGACCCTAGTTGGAGCATGCAACTTGGCGACTCATGAAATCCTAGTTGGTGCATGCAAGTATTGGTGATCATGTGTTTGTAGTTGACTCTCCTAACTTGCATGATTGTTCACCAAACCCTAGTTGGACATCTCATACCTTTCCAATTCCAATGCCAGTTCCAACTTTATACTTACTGACATGCATATCAAAGAAAATTAAGATGCCCTATGATACTAAAATTCAGATCACTTTGATATGCACCATCAAGGAAACCCATGACTTTGATATGTAAGCTACCATGGGAAAAGAATTAGATGTACATGTGTTTAGTGTATTTTTTGAGAAAATGCTTGAATAAGAGATTAACTCTTGAACAAAAGAATGGTTTTTTCCTCGAGTAGAATTAAGAACTAAGTTCATCCCTAGTCAAATCCCCCATGTGACCATGTACAAATAATTACTTTATGATGATTTTGAGTTCTCTTTTTCCATACCAATGCCACTAATAAGCATAATAAAAGAACCATACCTTGTTCCGTCTCATAAAGAACATCTCATAACTTGCATGATTACGCACCAAACCCTAGTTGGACATCTCATACCTTGTCTTGACCCTAATTGGAGCATGCACAACTTGGTGACTCATGAAAGCCTAGTTGGTGCATGCAAGTATTGGTGATCTCATGTGTTTGTAGTTGACTCTCCTAAATTGCATGATTGCTCACCAAACCCTAGTTGGACATCTCATACCTTGTCTTGACCCTAATTGGAGCATGAATAACTTGGTGACTCATGAAAGCCTAGTTGGTGCATGCAAGTATTGGTGATATCATGTGTTTGTAGTTGACTCTCCTAACTTGCATGATTGCTTACCAAACCCTAGTTGGAGCATGCAACTTAGTGACTCAAGAAATCCTAGTTGGTGCATGCAAGTATTGGTGATCATGTGTTTGTAGTTCACTCTCCTAACTTGCATGATTGCTCACCAAACCCTAGTTGGACATCTCATAGCTTGTCTTGCTCCTAATTGGAGAATGCACAACTTGGTGACTCATGAAACCCTAGTTGGTGCATGCAAGTATTGGTGATCTCATGTGTTTGTAGTTGACTCTCATAACTTGCATGATTGCTCACCAAACCCTAGCTGGACATCTGATACCTTGTCTTTACCCTAATTGGAGCATGCACAACTTGGTGACTCATGAAATCCTAGTTGGTCCATGCAAGTATTGGTGATCTCATGTGTTTGTAGTTGACTCTCCTAACTTGCATGATTGCTCACCAAACCCTAGTTGGACATCTCATACCTTGTCTTGACCCTAGTTGGAGCATGCAACTTGGCGACTCATGAAAGCCTAGTTGGTGCATGCAAGTATTGGTGATCATGTGTTTGTATTTGAATCTCCTAACTTGCATGATTGTTCACCAAACCCTAGTTGGACATCTCATACCTTTCCAATTCCAATTCCAGTTCCAACTTTATACTTACTGACATGCATATGAAAGAAAATTAAGATGCCCTGTGATACTAAAATTCGGATCACTTTGATATGCACCGTCAAGGAAACCCATGACTTTGATATGTAAGCTACCATGGGAAAAGAATTAGATGTACATGTGTTTAGTGTATTTTTTGAGAAAATGCTTGAATAAGAGATTAACTCTTGAACAAAAGAATGGTTTTTTCCTCAAGTAGAATTAAGAACTAACTTCATCCCTAGCCAAATCCCCCATATGACCATGTACAAATAATTACTTTATGATGATCTTGAGTTCTCTTTTTGCATACCAATGCCACTAATAAGCATAATAAAAGAACATCTCATAACTTGCATGGTTACGCACCAAACCCTAGTTGGACATCTCATACCTTGTCTTGACCCTAATTGGAGCATGCACAACTTGGTGACTCATGAAAGCCTAGTTGGTGCATGCAAGTATTGGTGATCATGTGTTTGTAGTTCACTCTACTAACTTGCATGATTGATCACCAAACCCTAGTTGGACATCTCATACCTTGCCAGTTCCAATGCCAGTTCCAACTTTATACTGACTTACATGCATATCAAATAAAATTAAGATGCCATGTGATAATAAAATTCGGATCACTTTGATATGCACCATGAAGGAAACCCATGACTTTGATATGTATTGCTACCATGCAAAACGAATTAGAAGTACATGTGTTTAGTGTACTTTTTGAGAAAATGCTTGAATAAGAGATTAATTCTTGAACAAAAGAATGGTTTTTTCCTCAAGTAGAATTAAGAACTAAGTTCATCCCTAGCCAAATCCCCCATATGACCATGTAAAAATAATTACTTTATGATGATTTTGAGTTCTCTTTTTCCATACCAATGCCACTAACAATCATAATAAAAGCACATCTCATACCTTGTTCCATCTCATAAAGCACATCTCATAACTTGCATGTTTACGCACCAAACCCTAGTTGGACATCTCATACCTTGTCTCAGGACCCTAATTGGAGCATGGAACTCGGTGACTCATGAAAGCCTAGTTGGTGTGCATGCAAGTATTGGTGATCATGTGTTTGTAGTTCACTCTCCTAACTTGCATGATTGCTCACCAAACCCTAGTTGGACATCTCATACCTTTTTTTGACCCTAGTTGGAGCATGCAAAATGGTGACTCATGAAAGCCTAGTTGGTGCATGCAAGTATTGGTGATCATGTGTTTGTAGTTCCCTCTCCTAACTTGCATGATTGCTCACCAAACCCTAGTTGGACATCTCATACCTTGTCTTGAGCCTAGTTGGAGCATGCAAAATGGTGACTCATGAAAGACTAGTTGGTGTATGCAAGTATTGGTGATCATGTGTTTCTATTTCTCTCTCCTAACTTGCATGATTGCTCACCAAACCCTAGTTGGACATCTCATACCTTGTCTTGAACCTAATTGGAGCATGCAAATTAGTGACTCATGAAAGCCTAGTTTGTGCATGCAGGTATTGGTGATCATGTGTTTGTAGTTCCCTCTCCTAACTTGCATGATTGTTCACCAAACCCTAGTTGGACATCGAGCATACCTTGTCTTGAACCTAATTCAAGCATGCAAATTGGTGACCCATGAAATCCTAGTTGGTGCATGCAAGTATTGGTGATCATGTGTTTCTAGTTCTCTCTCCTAACTTGCATGATTGCTCAGCAAACCCTAGTTGGACATCTCATACCTTGTCTTGAACCTAGTTGGAGCATGCGACTTGGTGATTCATGAAAGCCTAGTATTGGTGATCTCATGTGTTTCTAGTTCCATCTCATACCTTGTCTTGACCCTAATTGGTGCATGCAAGTATGAAAGCCTCTAGTTGGATTTTGATTTGTACATGGCAATGTAATTAAATGTATATATTAAACTAAAAACATCAAGAAATGTAAATTTCAACAACTTGAGAGCTTGTTATTTTCCGAACTATACTTGGTGGTGTCTAAAGACACCATTCTTGGCGCCTCCAATGTGCCGTAGATGGTGTTTGTATCCTAGGCACACGAAATGCTAGACATTAGTAACATCATATGAAAGAAAAGAGAACCCAATGAAAATGTGCAAACATGGTTTATAGATAACTCACCCGAGGTTGTACGATCGTGTTTATAGTGTCCAGTATCCTTTGAATAATATTATGTTTGTGAATGGTATTTGTCAATCGCAGGTTTATTACATTGGTAATACAGTAAGGCTAATTAATGGAAATTGTGCTTTAGAATTCACTTTTAAAAAGGTTAAATAACACACCTTACAATGCACTAATACATGTAGGCCATCCAGATCATCTCTGGTGCTGATGGTGTCCATCAATCTTTCGTTCTCTATATGAGGTAGCAAGTATCGTACATGTGACCTTTTTTTTGTGAGCAAGTGTGCGGAGCTTGATGTTTGTACCAACTACTAGGTTGGTGAAGTGGTATACAATAGATCCTCGTCTATAATCCTGATATACACACCCACGCTTCATTTTCTGTTGTGCTGCAAGTGTCAAGTACTCCCCTTTTATAACCATCGAGCCGGTTGGGAATTCAATATTTTCATCATCTGTAACAGGTTCTAGAAGGGTTTGTTTCCCCTCTAAGCAATGTACCAACCAATAGTTAGAACCCCATTCATTATTTTTTGGGGAAACCACTGCATATATATGACCTGTGAAAGGAAATAGGTTGAGTTAACAATACATTTTGTAAATAAGGTGTTGCATTTATAATTTATACATAAATTAAATTCTACAAAGGTCGAGTAAACAATGCATAAATACATTTTCTTATTTAGGTACTACTCATGTACCTACTTGTATGGGACCCGATATGTGATCATAATCTCTAGAAATATGTGTCTTATCATCTTCCAAATGGTCTATTTCATTACTCCCATTGAAATTGGTGCCAAGTGTCACTTGATCCCATATATCAACGGTATCAGTATGCTCACAATCACCCCATTCACTGATGCTTCAGGAACTACAAAAGAAAGCCTTCAATCTTGTCCAAATTTGTAGGGTTGAGTTGTCTGAGCTTCTAATTGAATGAAATTGTCGAGTTCCATGCACTGTGTTCACCCAAGGTTTTTGTGATCGGTCCACATTTGTAACCTCCCAGAATATTCTTCTCACTAAGTGTTTCCTTATTGCTTGTTCTCCCATGACAGATGCACACCATTGGACTATAGATGCAGCGTCTCGAAGGCGAGCACCTGTAAACTTCATCTCTTCCCTTCAAAGGGCAGTTTTAATGCATACACTAGCACCATCGTGCTCTCCTTTTCCATGATGGCCAGTTTCAAAGTAGTTCCATACATGTGGCACCTTGTATTTTATGTGCAACAAACACAACCAATCAAATACACATGCATTGTTGAACTGTCCAACACAACCATCTGACCAAATGAAATGACGATAAAATGGTATATCCATAGTTATCATGTGATCATAGAATAATTTAAAGCAATGTTGCACGTAATGGATGTCATGGGTCCAGTCGTCACTTATGTAGAAGTGACTTTCTTTTAGTATCACATGTTTCTCTTCACTACTATCTTGCCAATGTCGATACGTGATATGCAGTGTTATGCTCACCTACTCTGAGTGATAGTATTGACTTTGAATTTCATTTTGTGGTTATAGGGTGTAATTTTCCGGAAAGTCAACCACTGATAGTATTGTTCTGAGAAGGAAGGTTTCCTGGCATATTTTGAATTGCTCATCTTGCCACCGTGCCATATCAACATGTTGAATGTACTGTTGGATCTTTCCATGAAACTCTGGAATAAAATCACATACTCGCACCTGGTACATGAATATTAATATGTCAATAAACCACATAAAAAAATGTGTGTACATGAATATCAATTTGTCAATATTCAAGAATTTACCTGTGAAGTCACCAATTTAATCTTCGTGCTTTCTTTCCCATCATTTAGCTGATATGTCTCATACTGATAGTTCTGCTTCTTGACAATTGCATTCCTCAGTGCTTGATCTTCACTTTCATGGATGCAATCAGACCATAAGGATAGCCCACCACAATTGTTGCAAGAACCGTCTAAACATTGTTTTAAGTAATGTGTCTTCCCATCTTGCCTCGGACACATGATGCTATGGATGAAATCTCTAGATGACATTGGCGGTACTGTACTTGAGCATTCCTGCATATGGTTAGGATGCAAAAAATGACGTATAGGTGCAAATGTATGGTAATATAGGTCAAAATCTATGTGGTATCTACAACAACAAGTGTTCTGGATGGTATTGATTCTAACATACCAAGGCTTGCATTTTTCAAAAGATCTTTGCCCGAGCCTTAGCTCTACGTGGGAAACTTTAAACATCTCGAACAGTTGAGTTTGTGTCATGTCAAGATAATGCTTAACATGAGGTTCAGTGTGATGAGAACCCCTACAATGTTTTAACACATCCTTCGTGTTACAAGAAGGCCTAGTGTTATCATGCCAAAAAGTTTGCACTTGGCCCTTCACTGCTTCGACTAACTTCATGTATTTGCAGGGAAACCTACCGCTAAATGCCCATAATGTTTCCATTTGTCCCTCTACATCAAGGTTGTCTCTTCTTACTCAATATTTTTTAAGTGTCTCTGGATGTAAAGGAACAATTTGTGATGTGCATTTAAGTAAATGACGTTGTCTTGTGGATCTACATACAATTGATTCATCCAATACACGACGAGCCACATTACAGTCTTTTGAACAAGTTTTTTTACCAATCGATGTGAATGCAGTAGCAAGAGATTTAACAATGTGATTACTTGCTTCCATATTCTTCATTGTTGTTATGCCTAAATTTCTTCTAACAGTTGCCATATTTCTAGATTTAAGCAAAGCTAAAAACAGTTGGCATTTACCGGCTTCGGATTTGTTATCAAAATATTGTTTCATTATTTGAGAAGAATGACGAAGGATAGTGTGTTTAGCAACCATACCTTCCATGGAAGTCAATCCGCTCTCATCCACTTGTATTCGTTTAGGAGTTCTCTTTCGTTTTGATGCAAAATTTCTTTCCGTTTGAAATGCTGGAGTGACATTTACATCCACTACCAGCTCACAACTTCGATTAGGAGATTGAACCACCGAACATGGTTGTTGTTGAGTCACATTTACATCGGGAGTAACATAATTATTGAACTCTTCACAAGATTGGCCGTCTACTAATGGATGAATAATATCAACTTCTGTATAACCAGCTTCTTTTAATGTTGCATTATATTCCTTAGCCTCTACGTTAGGTATCTCTTGAGGCGGAATGGGAACTATTTGCTCATGTAATGAATGCTGACGATTTCTTGAATCTTCCCGTTTTTTTGTTTTTTATTTTTTGCTTCTTCTGGTGTAAGCACCTTCCTTGCTGACTTTATTCCTCTCTTATGTACATTCCCCATTGAAATCAACCCAAACTTGTACAAAACTACGGAATTATGTAAGTAATGATAAAAAATTGCATGTCAAATAGTTCTCTGTGCGGGGGTTCAGATGAATTATGTCATTTGAAACGTTAAAGGTGGCCAACACGACGCCACCCTACATTTTCTACAAAACATATATCGCATATGCGATATAACGCACCTTCGATATATCGCATATGCGATATTGAATTCCATTTTTTAATGAATGGGTAGGGTTTTACATGTTTTCCATAACGCATTCCCGATATATCGCATATGCGATTTAGTGCTCAATGAAAATGTGTAATTTACATTTATCTAGATATGATGAGGATGAGGGTGATGAACATTGAGGGTGTCCATGAGCATGATGACGATGAGTATGAGGGTGAGGGTGTCGATGAGGATGAGGATGACGGTGTCGATGATGATGAGGATGAGGGTGTCAATGAGGATGAGGGTGAGGGTGTCAATGATGATGAGGATGAGGGTGTTGATGATGGTGAGGATGAGGCTGATGAACAATGATGATGAGGATGAGGATGAGGATGAGGATGAGGATGATGATAAGGATGATGATGATGATGATGATGACCATGATGATGATGATGAGGATGAGGATGATGGTGATGATGAGGATGAGGGATGATGATGACGATGATGATGATGAGGATGAGGGTGTCGATGAGGATGAGGGTGACGGTGGTGATGATGATGAGGATGAGGATGATGGTGATGATGAGGATGAGGGATGATGATGACGATGATGATGATGAGGATGAGGGTGACGATGAAGATGATGGTGAACAATGATGGTGATAATGAGGAGGATGATGACTATGATGAGGATGAGGGTGATGGTGATGATGAGGATGAGGGTGATGGTGACGATGACGATGATGAGGATGAGGGTGACGATGAAGATGATGGTGAACAATGGTGGTGATGATGAGGAGGATGATGACTATGATGATGATGATGAGGATGAGGGTGATGGTGATGATGAGGATGAGGGATGATGATGATGATGATGATGATGACGAGGATGGTGATGATGATGATGATGAGGACGAGGATGGTGATGATGATGAGGATGATGGTGACAATGAAGATGATGGTGAACAATGATGGTGATGATGAGGAGGATGATGACTATGATGATGATGATGAGGATGAGGGTGATGATGATGATGATGATGATGATGATGACCATGATGATGATGACGAGGATGAGGATTATGATGATGATGATGATGAGGATGAGGATGTTGATGATGTTGAGGATGAGGGTGTCAAGGAAGACGATGAGGAGGAGGAGGATGAGGGTGTTGATGATGATGAGGATAAGGGTGATGATGATGATGATGGTGATGATGATGACTAGGATGGTGATGATGATGATGATGATGACGAGGATGGTGATAATGATGACGATGAGGGTGACGATGAAGATGATGGTGAACAATGATGGTGATGATGAGAAGGATGATGACTATGATGATGATGATGAGGATGAGGGTGATGATGATGATGGTGACCATGATGATGATGATGAGGATGAGGGTGATGATGATGATGATGATGAGGATGAGGATTTTGATGATGATGATGAGAAGGAGGAGGATGTTGATGATGTTGAGGATGAGGGTGACGACGAAGACGATGAGGATGAGGATGATGATGAGGAGGAGGAGGAGGAGGATGAGGGTGATGATGATGATGAGGATGAGGGTGATGATGATGATGATGATGACGATGATGAAGATGGTGATGATCATGATGATGATGACTAGGATGGTGATGATTATGAGGATGAGGGTGACGATGAAGATGATGGTGAACAATGATGGTGATGATGAGGAGGATGATGACTATGATGATGATGATGAGGATGAGGGTGATGATGATGATGATGATGATGACCATGACGATGAGGATGAGGATGAGGGTGATGATGATGATGAGGATGAGGATGAGGATTATGATGATGATGATGATGAGGATGAGGATGCTAATAATATTGAGGATGAGGGTGTCGATGAAGATGATGACCATGATGATGATGACGATGATGATGATGATGATGATGATGATGATGGTGACCATGATGATAATGATGATGAGGATGAGGGTGATGAATGATGATGATGAGGATCGAGGTATATGATGATGAGGATGAGGGTGATGATGATGATGATGAGGATGAGGGTGACGATGAAGATGATGATGAGGATGATGGTGATGATGAGGATGATGATGAATATGATGAGGATGATGAGGATGAGGCTGTCGATGAATATGATGATGATGGTGAGGATGAGGGTGATGAACGATGCTGATGAGGGTGGTGATGATGATGAGGATAAGGGTGACGATGAAGATGATGATGGGGATGATGGTGATGATGAGGAGGATGATTACTATGATTGTGAGGATGAGGATGAGGGTGATGATGAGGTGGAGGAGGATGGTGATGATGACCATGATGATGATGGTGATGACCATGATGATGAGGGTGATGATGATGATAACCATGATGATGATGATGATGATGATGATAAGGATGAGGATGAGGGTGATGATGATGAGTAGGAGGATGAGGGTGATGATGATGATGAGGAGGAGGATGAGGATGATGACCATGATGAAGTTGATGAGGATGAGGGTGATGATGATGATGATGATGACGATGATGAGGATGATGATGATGATGATGATGATGATGATGATGATGATGATGATGATGATGATGATGATAATGATAACGATGATGACCATGATGATGATGATGAGGATGAGGGTGATGATGAGGAGGAGGAGGATGAGGGTGATGATGATGATGAGGTTGATGATGATGATGATGACCATGATGAAGCAGATGAGGATGAGGGTGATGATGACGATGATGATGATGAGGATGAGGATGATGATGAGGAGGAGGAAGATGAGGGTGATGATGATGATGATGATGATGATGATGATGAACATGATGATGATGATGATGAGGATGAGGGTGATGATGATGATGATGAGGACGAGGGTGATGATGATGATGAGTTTGACGATGATGATGAGGTTGATGAGGATGAGGATGATGAGGATGAGGATGATGAGGATGATGATGATGATGATGATGAGGATGACCATGATGAAGCTGATGAGGATGAGGGTGATGATGATGATGATGATGATGATGAAAATGAGGATGATGATGATGGTGATAAGGATGAGGGTGATGATGATGATGGTGATGATGATGATGATGATGATGACCATGATGATGATGATTAGGATGAGGGTGATCATGATGATGATGAGGATGAGGGTGATGATGATGATGAGGTTGACGATGATGATGATGAGGATGAGGATGAGGATGATGATGGTGATTATGATGATGACGACGATGATGACCATGATGAAGCTGATGAGGGTGAGGGTGATGATGATGAGGAGGAGAAGGAGGATGAGGATGAGGATGATGATGACGAGGATGAGGATGAGGGTGATGATGAGGAGGAGGAGGAGGAGGATGAGGATGAGGAGGATGATGATGAGGATGAGGATGAGGGTGGTGATGATGATGATGATGATGATGACGATGATGACCATGACGATGCTAATGAGGATGAGGGTGATGATGATGATGATGAGGATGAGGATGAGGGTGATAATGATGATGATGATGATGACGATGACGATGATGATGCTAATGAGGATGATGGTGATGATGATGATGATGATGATGAACATGATGATGCTAATGATGATAAGGGTGATGATGATGATGAGGAGGAGGAGGAGGATGAGGGTGATGATGATTATGAGGATGAGGGTGACAATGAAGTTGATGAGGATGAGGGTGATGATGATGATGGTGATGACGCTGATGAAGGTGATGGTGATGATGATGATGATGAACAATGATGATGATGAGGAGGAGGCAAAGGATGATGACTATATGATGATGATGATGATGAAGCTAATGAGGGTGATGGTGATGATGATGATGATGAACAATGATGATGAGGAGGAGGAGGCAGAGGATGATGACGATGATGAGGATGAGGATGGTGATGATGATGAGGATGAGGATGATGAACAATGATGCGTTAGGACAAAAACTAATTAGTTAAAATTTACCTATAGCACAATTAGAATTTACCTAGTTCAATTATGCTAGCAACATTAGATAACTTCCATGAAGTAATCTATAGTGGGAACCCACCACCCATACAACTTCGAAGTAGCTAGTGACATTGTGAATCTAGAATCCATGCCACATAAATTAGCTCTGAACATAATTCTATATATCGCATATGCGATATAGCTTATTCATATCGCATATGCGATATGAATAGGCTATAACGCATATGCGATATAGCTTACTCATATCGCATATGCGTTATATCGCATATGCATTATTTTAAAATTTAAATAATTCGTGGGATTAAGGTTTGGCATTAGGTTTGGAAGCATCTTCGAAATACTAAACCTATTGGCTAGGACAAATCAACTAGGGCTATTGCTTGTCTTTTAGAACTCTATCAATATGCTCAGTTTAGATGGCGTGTTTTGATATGACATACACAATATTTTTTTATGAAAATGTAGTGTAGAGTACAAAATGATGATTTTGAATATGTAATTTTTTCCTTCAAAACTATGTTTTATTTATTTATAATTATTTTTCTAAATGACACATGTCAGTTTTAAAAAATACATACATCGATTGTTTGTTATATAACTTTTGATTTCCATCAGCATTTCCCTAAAAAACTATATGGTGCACTAGATGAGATCAAGCTCTACGATCTTATATTAAGAAATCAAGGATTTCATTTATTCTTTCCCCTAAAGTGTTGCACCTGCACATAAGGTTTTAATTTCAATATTTTCTGACTTCAATAATTAATAATAAAAAAAATAATTCATGAAAAATTTCGAATAAATAGTGTTACACTAGGCCCATATGTCCTTTATATGTCTACAAGATTATATTCCAAATGGACATCATTTACCTCATATATTGCAACACCCGCACAAACATATATGTTAAGATGTGCTAAAAATTTGAAAACCCACTTTCATGGAAACTAATTTTATAATCATTTACACACATTTTATTTGCATAAATGCTATATATTATGAAATTTGATTCAATTACCTATCTTTTCTCTTTTTACTTCATCTTCAAATAAGTTAGGGAAGTACCACTAATTGTCACCTAAAGTCAGAGTTTCCCATTTATTCCAATATCATGTGGCATCTAAAGTGTCTTTAAAGGAGTCCATGATTGTGCATCAGCCCTCAACCTTTATAGTACATTCATTTATCCTAGAACAAATGAACCACCAATCGTCACAAAGAGATGTGTGTGCATGGACCAGTTCTATTTCTAGCCATGGAAGGATAATGGGATGAAGAAGTGGTTCATGGTGTCTTATAAACCTCCATGCAATAATATGAAGGTTCCACTGTGTTTCCTTAGAAAACTATGGGTTTATTTTGTGCTTAGTTTACATTTCAACTACTTCGACCTTACGGAGTTGCAAGGTGTTGGTCTTTTCTTTGCTCAAGATCGACTTATTGCTAGGAAAAACTCAGTAAGAAGGAAACCTACCCCTTGGCATGAGCCTAAGTATTTAATTTTTCGTTTTCCTTGTGTGTTTGGTTGGAGGGATGAAAAATATATAATGTTGTATAATTTATATTTTAGATTCCCTTAAAGTTGAAAGTTGATAATGAAAAATTGTGACAAGTCTAGATTTAGGGGAAATTCTAGAAATAAATTGTGTTATTTTTTATATCTAAGTAAAAGCTAATGACTGATTTTATTTTTTAAATTATTTTGTGTGTTATAATGGACCTTAAAATATCTAACCCTATAATTTAATCTTACTCCACATGTTTGAACATCTAAGCAATTGTCTCAATTAACATGTTTTAATCTTGTGCAATACTAAAGGAGCTTGTGATCGTGATCCAGATTTGGTCCATCAATTAATCCATGTAAATTATTATGATTGAAATTGTATGGTTGAAATTTGGACGAAGGAGTAGGGGAGTAGAGTTTGGGTGGATCAAGCCTTCAGAATTACATTCAAACAACCCATGCATTAACTGCGTGATTACTGAGAGAGAAATGTTTGAGAATCTTGTTAGTCAGGAGATGGCTATGGGCCTTGCATTCACCTCACTGGTTTTGGGTCATTTAGTAGTAACTTATATAGTAATCAGAGTAGTATATCTCTTGACTATCGTGGAAAATGGCGTGAAGGATCCGTTGGTGGACCTAGGTGGTCCTTGGGTACAAATCATTAAGAGAATACCCTACTCATAGTAATATGGTTGCAGTTTATGTCAACTGGACCATATAACTCAAGTAACAACTGCACAATAACCTTTACAACATAGTTTACTGTTCAATACACTTTTGAACTTTTATGTCCATCTATGGTGGAAGTATTCACAAAATAATTTCCTAAAGAACTTTTGCACAATAATAAAATACTTTTCTGTGAAGTGATTTACAAAAAACTAAGATTTAATGATTATTTCATAAAATATTATTCCACTTCTTCATAATAAAATAGTACTCTATTTGCAGTCCTTCCCTTCTCTGTTTCCCATTACTCGATTGTTTTGAGGACGTGGCTGTCCCATTATCATATTTTTCTAAAAACAATGTGGCATTTCCGAGTTCGATGGAGTGTTACAACTTAGATGGAGAACCTGAATATGATGATCCACATGTCATTCATATTATTGAATCTGCAGGTACTCGAGCAGTGGAGGGACAGGGCCTATCAAATGAAATTTTTTGAAGCACCTCAAAATAAATAAAGTGAATATTGGTTCCCCTAAGGATCTAGAATTTTCCAATATTGTGGATTAATGGGAAGAGGAAACAATTGGGAAAATTATTGATTTCTTACATGAATTCCAATATTTATTCCCAATGAAGTTCTTAGAAATGAAGGGGATTCTCGGAGGTCTGGGTGAAATGAAGATTCCTCTGAAATAAGATGCAAATCCTGTTAAACAATGATCATATTGATTAAACCAATAATACAAAGAGAAGGTCAAAGAAGAATTATAGTGAATGTTGCACGAATGAATTATTGAACCTATTGACGAATCAGATTGGATAAGCCCAGTGATCGTACAAGATAATAAAACTAGCGAATTTTGTATCTGTGTCGATCCAAGGAAACTCAATGATGCTTTATTACATGATCCATTTACTACACCTTTTATAGATGAAGTATTGGAGAGTGGATGGGGGAAAGAGGTGTACTCTTTTACTAATCAATTTTCTCTATGCCATCAAATAAATATTGTCAACATAAAACCATCTTTGTGACAGAGTCAAGTTCCTTCCAATACAAGGCAATGGCATTCAGATTTAGGAATACACCTGTTATTTTCTCAAGGATAGTGGTAGTTGATTTTAAATATTTTATCCAAAAGTTATTGCAAGTCTATTTTGATGATCGAATAGTATATGGGTTAGTTAAGGATCATATTGAGAGTCTTCGAATGATACTTGAATGGTGTAGACAGTTTCAAATCTCTTTAAATTTGAATAAGTGTATTTTGTGTTCCCATTTTGGTATTTTATTGGGTCATGATGTCTATTGAGAGGGAATATTGATGGACCCCAAAAAGCTTGTAATAATGTTCGTCTTACCCCTACCATCATTGGTCAAACAATTATGGACCACGTTAGATCACATTGGTTACTACAGGAAATTTATCAAGGGATATGCAAACATCATTTCCCCAATAAATAAATTATTGAATTCTTGTCTTTAATAACTTGTTAAAAAGTATCAATCATCAGGATATTATCAACAAAGCTAAAAGTATGCTTCAAAATATTAGCTAACTCATCACAGTCTCTAGTTCCTCGTTGCAGTTTGACTGACATATACCAATTTCTTAGTATCCTATCCACAGTATGTATGAATAGATAGGGCCCATTCCTATCTAGGAGTCATGCTCCATGTCACATCCCGACAATTTTCAAGCTAGTCAACAGGACTCGTCAGACCCATATAATTTTGACCTATATAAGAAACTTCATCACCAAACCTAATTTCTAATAGCCTTCGACACTAGGAACAATTTGGAATGGATTGTTTATAAGAATCCCACCATCTTGCTAGTGTAGATTTCAAGGTGACATGAATAGCTAATAATCACTGATGTTCGAGTACTTTGTCTTCAAATTTTGTGAGAAATGTATTTAGATTAGGTAGTCCTTAGTAAGTAGGTATACCACATACCTTAATACCCACCCATCACATCAATTTCATGATTCATGTTAGCTTACACATTGGTACTTCATGCAACAAGTTCTACCAATTTTCCTAAGGCTTCACCTGAATATGACGAAAAAGAACTAACACTTTTCCAACTCAATTTTCCATCGGTTGTAGAAACTATGTAGTCATTCATTGTGAATGAAATATTATATATGCTATATGGGTACCCTTCTTGATACTCACCGTTTACTGGCTCAACATATCGACGGCCCTCTAGAGGATCAGTTGGGGTGACTACCCGCATTTTTGAATCTTCAAATGATAAAATTCTCTTCTTAAAATTTATGATGGTCTGATTTTCAATAGTCCAGTCGATCCCCAAAAGTGATGGATAAGGGTTAGTATCATCAACAATCTCTACTGCTTCAAAATATGTGTAGGTTTGGAACCCTTCCACCTTGACATGAACCTGTAGTAGTTGACCAATAGGAAAAGCTTTCAACTTATTTCCTTACCTTAGCTGAACGGGAGACCATACTAACTTAGGATTCCTCATGCTCTCCCATGTTTACTTTTTCAATATATTAGCATCTGAATCCATGTCAAGAATAATAAAATCCATATCATAATCACCTATTTGGGCATGCATGGGTAACTCCATACTAGTATCCATTCTTCTATAAATATGATTAACATGTTTCTCTGGTAACATACTTGTTTGGACTTCTCCTATTAAAGCCAATAGCTCTGCCAAAGCATATTTATCCTTAACAAGGGCTAAACAAATCTTAAAGAAATTCTTCAAAGTGCTTACCTCTTCCACCGACTTTCTTGGAAGTGATTGGTTGAAACTTAGTGGCATCTTGAGGATTCTCCTGTCATCAAATAGTGGAAAATCAATAGGTGTTGAAGCATGCTTTCTATCCATAAATGCATTTTGTACATCAAAGAAGACTTCCTTTCCTTCTGAACATCAAATGGTACCTTCTTTTGCACTGCAAACCAGACTCTTATTTTTCCATGGTTCTCTCTAAACATCTCTAGTCGCAAAACCAACCCTTGTTTAGATAGTAATGGTAGGTTCTCAAGGTTTAGCAGAAATCTTGTGAACATTCTGATTCACACTCGAGGGTTGGTTTTGGTTCCCCATCGCTTTGGATTTCCACTTATAAGAAAGATATGGAAACTCCTCAATAGCATGATCCATCACTTTACAGTATGAACACGTTCATGTAGGATTGGTGTAGTCTCTAACGTAATGTCTTGGTTTCCCACAATTATAGTAGATAATTTGGCCTCGCACATGCCTAAATCCTCCTCCTCTACCTTGACCTCAAAAATCTCCATGCCCCCTTGGTTGAGGGAATTGTGCATGAGCTCATTTATCTTGCATCTGCTCACCATTATTCATTAGGTAGGTATCCAATGTATTTTCCTATATAAACAGGTATCCCCTATAGTTCTTTTCATCATGGCCCACCGATCAATAGAACTTAAAATAAAGTCTCGTAGGTGTAATTACTATTTTTGGTAAATAAAAATATTCTTCTTAATGACGACCTATGGTTTGGAATACTTGACACCATGGAATCCCTTGTGAACTTAATGTATTCAATGCACCTATTGAAAGTTAATCCATGAAGGCGAGGCATGAATCCTAATGATGACCTTCAATTTTACATCTAGTATAGTATAATTCGTCATGGATTTCTTTTTTGTTCATGATATCTTGTATATGCAATGTTAGGTTACCTAATTGTGAATGTATTTGCATCATTCCCATGCCATTTTCTCCAACCGAAGAAGCTTCTAAGTTGATAACAACCTCAAGATATTATGTCTGAGATACTATCTTCTGTTGCATCAGGGGAAATCGAATATGTGGTAAAAGTGAAGCGATAAACCATTATTTGTATTGGACATCAGTCATTTGGAATCTTACCTTCGCCATCAGAGTCTTGAATCTCTAGTCGAAATCCCAGACAGATTCACCCGACAGTCTCTTCATATCTTTCAACTTTGTGATACACTGTGTTTCATACTTTGACTTCTTAATTTCATCTACCAAACCAATTCGAAATTGATTTAATGACTTGTGAGGGTTTCTCGTAGAAACCACAGAAGGTTGTGATCATTGGAGGTATTATTATGGCCTCATCCTTAACCTATCACACGGTCCAAATAGATTTGGACAAAAACCAGTGTTGCTCAGGGTCTTCCAGCCCATTCCCATGAAATAATAGATAACTTGATGTCGACCACATCCATTCTATGTGTTTGGGATATTGATGAACCTGAATTAGCTGGACAACTACTAGGAACTTGTTGAACGCTATCTTGAATATTTCTATTACTCTGATTTAATAGAAATCACTTGGAGACACTTTTAGGTCTTACGTATGATACCATATATGTACCTAGAGATATGGGTATGTCGTAATATTGGGCCTGGTATGGATCTAGTTTCTCTTCATCGTCTTTATAAAAATTCATGCTTTCCTGTTCCTCGTTTCAAGTATCCTCGTCTAGATGTGGAACCAATTTGGAGTCCCTTCTTTGGGTCAAGTTGCAACCCTCTCTCCTTGTCACACTTATTCTTCATTTACTTGACTGGAATTGCCTTCTGCTCCTTAGGAAACCACCCTCTTGATCAGTCTCACTTCCAACTAGGAACATCTCCACTCACTCTTCCAATATTGTCCATTCCTTCTTCCCGTCATTACCCATATTACCTGCACACAATGATTTACTCATCCAATTCCATTGTTATGGTTTCCTTTTCATGTACTAGCATTGTAATCCATTGCTTTAGGGATTTAAAATATCTACCTATGGTATCTCAAAACATTTCCCTCTCAGCTTCACTATATGACTAAATAGTATCTACAACAATATTAGTAATATATCCTTCGAAAATCCTATCAACCCAAAAGTTGACAGCCCTAGAGATACGATTACTAACACTCTACAATTGTCAGATTAGTTGAGTGGTCCATCCCCTGGGTTCTCCACCTTGGAAATTTGTCTTCTAAGATGCTAGCCATTCCAACCATTCATACAAGATAGCAGGGAATTCACTAAAGAAAATATCATGAATGTCTGAGTAAACGTAACTTCCTAACCATTCCCTTGGAATCATCCACGATCCCTTTATTTATTCTTGTGCAAACTCTTCATATTTCTAGTCAACCCAATCCTAATTCTCAGCCTTCTTTGAGTGCCAAAACATACCCCCTTTATAGTGATCCCAATCCCAGAAACTGAACCATTTTTTGGATCGATTCAAATAAACCTAGGCTCAACTCTCCATCATGAAAAACAAAACCAAAGGTATCTCACAGCGAACCATTAGAGGAAATTTGGGGTCTAAAATGAGCCTTATAAGAAAACGTGCCAAAATAAGTTTTTGTGAGTTGGAATTCAAGAACCAATAGAATTTCAATAAAATAAGTCAACCATAATGGTTGAATTGGCATATTTGTCATTAAAAAAAACTACTTTTTTTGTTCGTATTTTCGACATATCTCATTGTGTTTTTACTCAAATTTCGATCGGGAGAGTTCCTTGGATGCGGAATTTGATTCCGCATCCAACGAGTACCCACACTGCATACTTTTGACAGACCCCTCTACCCCAAAAACAAGAAATACCTGAAAAAATGTGATGATGACATCATCATCACATTTTTTCAGGTATTTCTTGTTTTTGGGGTACCGGGGTCGGTCAAAAGTATGCAGTGTGGGTACTCATTATATGTGGAATCAAATTACGCATCCAACGAGCTCTCCCGATCAAAATTTGAGTAAAAACACAGGGAGATATGTCGAAAATACGAACACAAAAAGTAGTTTTTTTCTTTCTTCCTCCAAAATTAATTAATATTATTTTATTATTTTAACCATTATTTTATTATTTTAACTATTATTTTATTATTTTCCTTAGGAGGCCCATTTTAGACCCCAAAATTCCTCTAATGAAGAGCCACAATAATAGCACCATTATTTCCAAAAGGAGTGAAGGTGTTAATGAATAGCATGCCGAACTTGCAAAAATTATTTTTTGTTGGCCATGACACAAAGAAGAAGAAAGACCTAGACCCCAAGAACTATATGGATACTGTATAGGACATAGAATATGCACCCAAGTGATTTATTGCAAATGAGTGGGCTAGAGGATTGAAATAGTCTCGCATACATTCTTTGTTTTATATGCCACATTTTTTCCGCAACATACTGATAAAAACCTGTGTTAAGTAGTTGTTGGTATTTTTTCATGGTGTTTTCATATTGACTGAAAATACTATACCTGTATATGTTGAAATTATTGCATTCATCACAAGCATACCATTCGTAGGAATGGACCCAACGCCACTTCTAAGGAAGGATCAAGAAGCGACAATAGCTGCACGGATGAAGGAGAAGTATTAAGAGATAACAAAGTATTTCAGATAGCCTCCATCAATGATTATAACATTCACTTTGATGTGAAGGTATTGGCCTTGAAGTTACTATGCAATATGTGCCCAAACCAATGCACTGTGGGAGCAAGTGCACTCGCTGAACTCTGCACAATGGGAGTTCAAATCAATTTGTGTCAGTTCTTACTGAACAAAAAGTTACAAGATGTCATTGAGTCACGGGATGATGGTAGGGAATTTCACTACTCTCGGCTGATAATTTTAATTTCATTTATTGCATCAACCAACCCACTGAACTACCAAGGGGTATATCTATCGGTGAACTTCAGAGGAGTCCGATACCAAAACCTTTGGTTTGACAAGGATAGAAAGGAATGAAAGACATAAAATAACATTGAATTCTTTATGAATGGGGAGACTATAAGGCACCGGGTAAGAAACATGTGCAAGTTAGATGATGCCACTGTTAATGGTTTCTTCAAGTGGTTAGATTTGAGATTGGAATGCACATGCAGCCGTGCTAGGACCAACATCGCCAATGCTTACCAATGCAATTCATAATATTAGAGGAAGAGGTTGAATAAATTGTTGATGAATGGTCACCAGAGTGATGCTTTTCGGTTCTAGAAGATCCATTGTGGCAAGAGAAATAACAACTGCATAAAGAGGATGCACCACAACCAAATGAAAGGAATGAAGAAGGAAATATGCTGGAGGATTTAGACCGAACACAAATTCATTCCAATTCAACTTCTCCAGATAGGGAGATAGAAAAGAAAGGAAAAGACCCTGAGACAGACCAGGAAGAGTGCAAAAGGAAGAAGAATAAGATGAAGGATGATATAAATGCAAATATCATCAGAAGGGATAGTGAAGATGTGCAACTCATGATTGAGGCAATAGATGAAGCTACACATGTAAGATTCAAATCCATATAGGAGAAACAAAAAGAGATTTTAGGTATAGTTATCGACTTACTCAAAGTTTTGTGTAAAGCGGTGGAAGATGTTAAAGTTGTTGTAAAATGTCCAACACCAAGTATTGAGACACATGAGCCAGTAGAGGTTTCAGAAGTATCACCAACTGGAATAGAAATTCCAACATCGCCAATAAGAATTGAGGTGTTAGGAATATTTCTGAATCTAGGAACTCTGGAGTTTAATGATGTCGCAAGGGTATAAGCCAGGTAACGATAGATTTCTCATTAATGAAAATGGATGAAGTGTATGCAATACAATGTGTTTCAATTGCAGATATAAAGTGCGTGAAGGAGAATTAGTTGAGCAGGCGATGAATGCAAAAAATAGTGTTAAGAAGATGAAACTAATAGTAAAAAAGGTTGAGCAGAAGACGGAGACATGGGAAGAAAATTTCCATAGGCTCGATAAGGAAATATCCCCATCTCGTACAAACTTTCCAAAATATGGAATAACAGAGGAAATGATGACAAAAACCAAGGTCGCCCAACTTAGTGAAATAATAGAATACCTCAAAAAGAAAGTCGCAGATCTAAAGGTGTAGGTAAGACCAAGCATGCCCCCTGAGGTATTTGAAGAATGAAGACAAGAAGCAATAGAAGCTACAAAGAATATAGAAGAAGTAGAAGGAGTGTGTGCTAAAGCTATCGACAAAGTCTCTTAGGCATGGGTAGCACTCATAGATGATACAGAGTTAGAAAAATTCATAGAAAATATTTTCACAATTGAAGCATATAAAAACCTCCTAAAGACAGAAATGAACAATTTTTCCTTAGCAAAAAAATTGGCTAAGGAAACAGAGATTGAAAAGTTGCAACAACAAGTAATAGTGATATGCACACAACAACAACAATGCACATATGAGGTTGAGGAACTATAGGATGAAGCTTAAAGAGTTACGAGAATCATTCAACATGTACATCAAAAGTTGCAAGAAGCTACAGAGTCAATAGAAAAGGTAATTCTAGGACATATCAGTTCTAACCTTATACAAGAATTGAAGAAGACAGAGGAAGAAGTGCAAAAATAAGCAGAACAAATAACGAAAATCTTACAGGATTTCCAAAGAAAAGTTTGAACAAGTGAAAAAATGGAGGAATAATATTTGCATGGCTCAGTCTGAGCCACAGGTAAGTGTTGGTGTAATGTACCTTTTTTAAAGTTTTTATCAAAATGCACAATTTTCCAATTTTTTCACAATTTTGGCTCTTGACTAGTTTTAGTGTCTTGGTCTCCAAATCGACCCAATTGCTCCCAAATATTCATAGAACATATATGAATGATATAATAAATTAATTATTATGTTTAAGGATGTATTATGGCCCTCCAATCACTTCTGGAAGTCTGTACTAAATTCTGAACAAGATAGAGGATTTTATTAGCAATTTTCGGCTCAAATACCCCTCGGGGTAAGTGGTAGAAATGGCTTCCCAAATGTGTAGAAACACAATAAAACTATTAAATTAAAGTAGGGGATGTTTATAATACATTATAAGAGACTCATATCCATAACCAATCGAATTTCAATGGATGTTATCACTTCTTTCAATTAGATATAAAAAACTAGTTTTGGATCCTTGGGGAAATGAGGTGTAGTTTGCTCCAATTGCTATGAAATTCGACCCAATGGCCAAAAATTATAATTTTCTAAAAATAAAACCAATAATATACTTTATTTACATTCCATTCATTCATAAATCATCAATATTTTATACATCCATTCGAATCCATCAAGATTACAAGAGTTTACAACAAGGTAGTGGGGAAATGGCACAGTTTCTTCATTATTGAGCAATAATACATGAGATTTCTTGGCCTTTATACCTGAGAAATTTATTAAATTAAATATCAGAGAATTTAAATCAGAATACAAAATACTGTATCAAGAGAATCTCCCTCAAAGAGATGAATAGCTCACCAAGTGCGCCTCGCTCCATAGAGCTGAGACATGGTTAGAAAACTTGAGATCAAAGGAAGAACAAGATAAAATTGATATGTCCATGAGATTTTTTATCTTAAAACTATAACTTATGACTCCATTTAAGCTCTTGTAAATACCAAAGTGGCCTCTCTAAACACCAACTAGGATAGAAATCTTTCGCCTCGAAATTGGCTAAGGCGTGAACCAGTCATCCACTAGCTCTCTCTCTTCACAATAACAATTTTCACAAATGATAAAAAGGCCTTATCATGTATTATAACTACATTTTATAAACATTATTGGTCTTCTAAGGTTCCAAATCCAATTATAATTGGTGTGGCTGCTCATGCTATGATATGTGGCCTCTCTCTTCACCTTCCCTCTTCTCTCAAATTCGAGTAGGAGCCTCTTGGCCTTCTCCAACTCCCATGAGCACCCTCTAAGATGCTCTATTCATGCCTGAAATTTCATATATTTCATATTTCAGCCTTCATATATGACTTGTGTCATAATCATCATAGAATCTCCATCATTGGTGTCATAGATGTCATAAATGTAAGGGGAATCTAGCCAAGTGTCCATGAAACTCCCATTTGGCTCTTCCTCTCCCCATATAAGTTACAATTCATCCAAAATTATATCTATGAACTATATGGATAGTTATATTAACCTTATATTCCATCCAAAAACATTAGGCTTCCCATAGATTCGAGATTGCAAGAGGAGGATGCCATTTAACATAGGAATTCTAGCTTGAGTGGGCCCCATAGTCTCCATGTGTCTCCATTCTCCATAGCCATTTAATTTTTCACTTGCATTAATTTAATTAAATCCATTAAATAAATATGTATTCCTTCTAATTTCTAAACATGTTATCCACCTGAATGGAACCTCTCCGTCCAAGTGCCGACATCCCTCATGTTGGCACACAAAAGGACATCTATGGATTGAGGGTTGCCCAAAACACTATAGATGGGCTTATTATGATTTACATTTGTCATCCATTCAGCTGCTTATTTTCACCCTTTAGCTATGCCAAGTTATGTATGTGACTCTCTATATATGCAACTCGCATGTTGTATGCGAGTATCAGTTGTTGCATGTCGCGTACAGATGTGTACACGGGTTGCTCTTATAGAAACTCGCGGGTCATACACGAGTTGTCAGTCTTGATACCCATGTACATCTACCTTTGACATTAAAAGTAAAAACATGCGATTACTTGAGATTAGTTAAGGACTTAACCTTAATCTCCTTAATGTCTCAACCTCCTCAACCTTTGAAACTTCCTTATTTCACCAAGTATAAATACAGGCCTTGAGGAAGGTGTTAAGGACATACACTTGGAGAGCAAAGTTATGCTGGTGGAGTTTATACAGAAGTATTTGGAGCAGTGGAACTTAGAATCCTTTTAATGCATAGGATTCCTTGTCTCAGGAGTTGGGTTGTAATCTGAACTCTTTCATTATTATTAATAAATAGAATCCTTCTTCCATATGTGTCTTGAATGTATCTCATGTATTGTGGTTTGATAAATATTTATGTTTCAACATCCTGTATATAATTTATCTAACCTATTTATATATATGAATCATCTTGTATTTGGAATATTGACCCTTGATAGGTGAAGGAGAAGCATCCCTGAAGACTTTGGAGGAAAAGTAGAGCAGAAGAGGACAAGCTAGGATCAACCATCGTGTATCAGATGGGTCTTTCCCATCCTCCTATTTCCTTTACTGCACTCTAAAGTCGATTTCCTGCAAGTTTATTGAGTATGTTGGTAACCCCAGACCTTCGGTTATAAGGTGTTTATTCCTGCACAATAGAAATGGCGACTCTGTTGGGGAGCCCAGACTGCTGTAGGTTGTTTCTGTCACCCCTGACCAGTGTTTGCTTTGAAATTGGTGTGTGGTCTTTTATCCTGGTTCATACTTGTCACAGTTTTTGAAAGTCTTATGGATTTTTCTTGTTTTTTGAGAAAAAAATTATACCTGTACGTGGGCTGCTCTTCTTCACAGTCGCGTACAGAGGCCTGCATACGTGGGTTTCTTCCTTGGATAGTCGCATACAGTACGCGAGTTTCCCTTCAATACAGTCGCGTACAAGCCTGGAAATAGGGATTTTTAGGATTGGGTTTGCTTGTCCCTCTCTTTACGAAATTCCTATTTATGAGTGGACTTTCTTTATGAATACTGTGTTGTTTGTCTGAAGACCTTTGGTGACCACACTTTGTGCTTTTTGAAAGCCCTTGGGTTTCTTTCGCTTGGATTATTATCTGTTTGCATGCTGAAGTAGCTTGGCCTATTTGGGTTATAGGGTGAAGTGTCTCTGTCCAGATCAGTGATCAGGGTCTTGGGCATTGTTTTTCCAATTTGTCTTTTGATAGTGGTTGGTTATCACTTGCCTTTATGAGTTTACAGTGATTTTTTTCATTGTGTTCACCCAATATAGGGTTATTAGCCTTCCTTTGTTGGTTGATTCTTGGTTCTTGTAGCCTATTTTACTTTAGTTTGTTGGTTTTATACAGTTGATAAGATCCAAGTTTACTCAAGTATAGTGCATTTTAGGTGCATGGTAGAGTTTTGAGCATTTTTAAAAGTGAAAAGAAAACATTGTCAAGATTTTGCATTTTGTTTTTGCATAAGTAGTGTTTATTTTAGTTTAAAAATATAATCTCAAAAGCTACAAAAAATATAGGCTTAGTTTCTTTTATCGTTTGCATACAGTTCATCAATATATATTTGCAAAAAAGAAAAAGAAGTTTGCTTTAATAGCAGTAATTTTCTTTGAAAAATACACCTTTACTTTTATTTATTTCTTATCGAGTCAAAAACACCATAAGTACATCACTCCATTTCCTTCTGAGTAAGAAACAACCCTTTACAATGAACGCATAATTAAAATTTACTAGTAATTTTTGTTGTTAGGGGCCTTTCACCTACTAGCTTAGGCTAGACTTGCAGGATAGGAAGTGTAAAATTACCACAAGTTTTAAAACTCATACATAGTGGACCTTTCTTTAGGTAAATCCTTGACTTTATTGAATGTATCTGGGAAGCTCCTCTCAAATGGGAGTCAAGCACGAGGCTGTGTGGAGGCTTGGACAGAGGAGATAACCCTCTGAATCCTTGTCAAAGCGTAGATCAAGACTTTTACGCATCTGGGGATTCTGTCCTAGACAGAGTTTCGGGCTTAGCTACCCTGCCCATGCATACGAGTCAGGCTTGCGACTGTCCCCCTAGACTATTGGTATAGCTAAGGTAGCATTTAGTCTCTTGACTTTTAGGGTTCATACCTAGGTAAACCAGAAGGCTATTTCTAGTTCACCTTGAACGGGCTTGGAAGGTAACCCTTGTTGAAAGTGTAGGAGGGCAGTTGGGTGATTCCTCTGCTTGTGCCTAAGAACCTCTTCAAGGATTCCAAGTAATCATTCATCAGCTTTCTTCAGGAAAGTATATCTTTTACCCTTGTTTGATTGCTTGAGACTTTAGGATTTTTATAGTGTATGCTTTGTGGTTTTGCCTGTGTTTAGTTGGCTTTAGGGTGTGATTTGTCAAATTTTCAATCATGGAGGACCAACCTTTTAGAAGGTCAAGAAGGTTGAGAAACCTTCCTCCTCTTTTCACATTGGAGTCTCCGCCTCCACCCCAAAGGTGAAGATTGGACACTGATGGTTCATTTGAACCGATAGGAATAAGTGAAGTTCTCGGTGAACTAGAACTAATAGCTAACCGTTTTGATCTTGATACAGTTGAGATAGAAGAATTGCAGATTGACGATTTTGCATGGAATTTTAACACCCCCTTGACTGATTTAAACGATCATGTGATCGTTCAGGTTAGACCTTTTGATTCACTTGTATTAGGTGTTCCTATGTGTAGGATCATGTCTTCTACAGAAGAAAGTCCTTTTGTGTTCACCTCAGCCGTTCCGGTTGAAGGGGTACTACCTCCCTCGGTAAGTGCCCCTAGATCTAGTTTACCTTCTACACCTTTGACTCCAACGAGCCGGGTGGTTCAACCGCCAGTTCACTCAAATCTAGCAGGTACTTCTGGTGACGTGGTTACTCGGATCCCCCGTATACCTACTATTCCTTCTTCCTTTCCATATACTACCCAAAGTGGTCTGGTAGGATCCTCGGCATTTGTCCAAGGATTTCCTTGGAATGGGGGCCACATTCCCCCATCCAGTCCATACATAGTTCCATCACCTTCCTATGTAGGAGTATAGTTTGGGAACAATACCTATTATGGGAAAAGTTTCCAAACTCCGATTTCGGTTCTGTTTACGAGCTCTCCCTTTTCATTGTTCAGTGGAGGGATACCGGCTCCTATCTTTTAGACCCTTGTTTCTATGGGGACAGCTTGGAATTCTTATACTGCACCTCCCACACATAATCCTATGGCTTACAGATGGAATCCATTTCAGAGCAATCTTCCCACTTCGCAACCGGTGGCAGGGAGAAACCCCACTTTTACCCATGGGCATTCGGGGGCAGGTCCCTCTAATCCCCAGGCTGGCACATTTAGTACCCCGGTTTGACCCAAAATTTCATTCCTGGCAACCTTAAACTTGCCATATTTTTCAAAATTGATGAATGACCCGGTGAGGCATGATCCCTTGTGGCCACCTGTTCTCACCAAATTGCCATCGGACATCCCTAAATTCGAAGGCAAAGTTGGTGAAGATCCTGGGGCTCATGCCATCACATTCCATTTATGGTGTTCTTCAAATTCGCTGAATGAAGATTTAGTGAGGTTGAGGCTGTTCCAGAGAACCTTGATAGGTACTACGGAAAAATGGTATATTGAATTGCCTTCTGCTGCTTTTAGTAGTTTTTGGGACTTCGCTAGTGCATTTCTCAGCCACTTTCAGCTTCCAGTCCGATGTGATTTCAGAACGGACTTGTTGTCTAATTTTAGACAAAACAAGGCTACCCACATCTTGGATCACATCCAAGAGTGGAGAAGGCGAAAGAGCCTTATAAAAGCCACTATCCCTCCTGAGTTTCTTTTAGAGTGGTTCCTTAAATCCTTGTTGCCATACATATCTAAGGATGTATCCACCTCGGAAGTGATGAATGAAGAAGAAGGCATTCTCAGGGCCCAGCAACTAGATTTTATTTATTCACAATCTGGGATCTTATACGAGATTATCCCTGAGGCACCGAGGCCTACGCACGATGTGGAGAATCCTAAGCCTAGACCCCATGCCGATGGTGTGGTTGGGTCCATCAACTCTCCCACCATAGAGTCTTTGGCTAAGAAACTTCACCAGTTGTCTGTCAAGTAGTCTACGGCAGACGCAACAAAGGATTCCCCCTCTCCCCATAGTGCAAATGCTTTCGTACAAACCTCTCAAAAGGGAAATCAGCATCCCAATGGGAAGAAAAATAAAGGAAAGAAGGGAGAGGGAAACCAAAACAAGCAAAATCCCGCGAACAATGCTGATGGGGGAAAGAAAGAAAATAAGAAGGTCAAGTTCCCTTGTAAGTTGTGCCAAGAGGACCACCTTACTCACCTTTGTCCCCTTATGGATCAAGCTCAGAAGCTACTTAAAGCTCAACAACCGGCTGTCCTAAAGGATCCTTTTACCCAAGGATAGAATTCTGCTTCAACTTCTAACGTAGCAGGGGGAACTCAAACTGCCCCTGACCCAAACTATATCAACATGGTTTGATCTTCGACTTTGTTGCAGACAAGGAACAAAATTTATGAGAAAGATACTCTTGAGAAGGGTAAAGCTGTAGGTGAAACTTCTAAGCCTCTCACAATAGAGAAGCCTGCTGAAACTATGCCGAAGATACCGAAGGGTGTCTTCAAGAAGACCTTGCATAACCCTAATTCTAGGGCTGCTTCAAACTACTCTGTGGTTGAAGATTTAGCTCAAACCCTATGTGCAATGTCAGCTTTAGAGGTGTTATAGAGTTGTCTCGCTCAGCGGGATGCCCTCTTAGTAGCTTTAGGCAGCATGGACTCTTCGAGTCTCATGGTGAAATTTCATTTATCTAATGTTAAAATTCACTTTCCTTACCATCTAGCCTTATCAATAGATGTTGTCCATGGTGGTAAGACCATTGGAAGGGAATTTGTTGATGAGGGGGCTTCTACATGTGTTATGTCCCTGGCCTGTTGGAAAGCTCTTGGATCCCCAGAGCTGGTCCCATCAAACACTTTACTTACTTCTTTTGATATAAGATCCTTCCATCCACATGGTATCCTATCGGCTTTTGAAATTAAGTTGGCAGGAAAAGCAGTGTCTGTTGAAGTAGAATTGATTGATGCTCCTTTGGACTACAATCTGCTTCTGGGAAGGAACTGGACTTATGCAATGTCTGCTATTGCGTCGGCCATTTTTCGTGTAGTGGTTTTTCCACATGAGGGAAAGTTGATTACTATTGATCAACTTGATTTTACTCGAAAAGGTCGTTTAGAGTCTAATGAGTCCACTGTGCCATTGGTTGATCAGTTCAAACCTGCTGCACAGAGCTTGGGGGTTGGAATGTACATATCACTCATGGGCACA
Source organism: Pseudotsuga menziesii (assembly GCA_001517045.1). Lineage (NCBI taxonomy): Eukaryota > Viridiplantae > Streptophyta > Pinopsida > Pinales > Pinaceae > Pseudotsuga > Pseudotsuga menziesii. The sequence continues at coordinate 211,108 of LPNX010031273.1, read as the reverse complement.
TTTGATCTTCCAACCCCGTTTAATTATATTGGTTCTACTAGTGTGGGGAAGTCCATAGCAACGGTTGTCGATAGGACTGATCCTTGGGTTCTCCCAACTCCCCATGAACCGAAAGTGCCCTTATCGATAGTGGAGGTCGCTTATCAAGCTATCACTCGAGCCACTGTTGATCCCATTCCAGATCCTCTAACAGTGTCGGATGATCTGGAAGAATTCTATTTTCTCGTATGGGAGGAAAAGTCTTCGCATTCTATAGATTGTTTAGACATGGTTTTACCTTCCGATGAAGCTATTCTGGAAGCCATGAGTGGACGTGATAATATTTGTGAGGATCTTCATCATCGATCTTATTTTCTTCCAGAACTAAGCAAAATAGAAAACCAAGATTTTCGCTTGAGACTGTCAGAAGATGTTTATATACCTAAAATTCCCTTGCCTAGGGGAGGAATGTTTGCCGAGGGGAATATGGAAAATATTTCCGCCACTATACCTATTAACATCTCTGTAAACCCTAATGTTGTGGAAAACATATATATATGTGCAAACTTCTCTCCTGAAGAGATTGCCATCTATATTGCCCTTTTTAAGGAATTCTGCAATGTCTTTCCTGGTCATATGAGGAGATGCCAGGCATAGATCCATCGATTATTCAACATGAAATCCGAACATATCCTGATGCAAGCCGGTTCGACAAAAGTTAAGACCTGTTAACCCACGTAAAGCGGTGGCTATGAAAGTTGAAGTTGAAAAGCTATTGAAGTCTAGTTTTATATATCCCATCGCTTTGACTGAATGGGTATCCAATCCTGTTCCTGTTGATAAGAGAAAGGGACTATCCGCGTTTGTACAGACTTTAGAGACCTCAATAAATCCTGTCCTAAGGACAACTATCCCACACCATTTATAGACCAAATTATAGATGCATGTGTGGGAAGTGAGGTGTTTTCGTTTATGGATGGTTTCTCTGGATACAATCAAATTCAAATAAAACTAGAAGACCAACATAAAACTGTTTTCATTTGTCCTTGGGGTACCTTCGCGTACAAGAAAATTCCCTTTAGATTGAAAAATGCTAGGGAAACCTTTCAACAGGATATGAACTTTGCTTTTCATGACATTAAAGCCATTGTCGAACCATACCTTGATGATCTTCCCACACATTCTCGTAAGAGGATCCAACATCTAGATCATTTACAGTTGATATTTGAAAGATGCAGATATTATAAAATACGCTTGAATCCCCACAAGTGTGTATTCTGTGTCGAGTCAGGAAGATTAGTCAGATTCATTGTCTCTAGTAGAGGCATCCAGGTGGATCCTTTAAAAGTTGAGGCCATTGTAAATATGCCTCCTCCTCATTCTCTCAGGCAACTTCAAATCCTACAAGGAAAGTCTAATTTTCTTTGATGTTTTATTGTTAATTATGCCAAGATCACTAAGGGTTTCACGCGCCTGCTCAAATAGGACACCCCATTTGTATGGGATGAAACCACACAACTTGCATTCGAGGCATTGAAAAAATATTTGATGTCGGCACCCTTATTACGTCCACCAAATTATTCTAGGGATTTTATATTATATCTGGGCGCGTCGAAGTCGACCATTGGGGTAGTACTAGTCCAGGAGGACGATAAGCTTGTAGATCATGTCGTTTATTATCTTAGCCGTGCTTTGGCTAGACCTGAACTTAGATACTCCCACGTTGAGAAATTAGCCTTAGCAGCTGTTTATGCTGTGCAGAGGTTACGTCACTACATTTTACTAAGGGCCACCACGGTAGTGGCGGATGTGAATCTGTTCCAATATGTTTTATCCCGACGGATTGTTGGGGTAAAATTTAACAAATGGATAGTCATTCTCCAAGAGTTTGACTTGGATTTCCAGTCTGCTAAGTCTAATAAGTCCTTAGTTTTTGCTGAACTTATAGCATAATTTCCTACTGAAGAAGATGTAGTGGTTGAAGATGACTCATTCCCAGATGAGCACATCTTCCTGATATCCACCTCTGATCCTTGGTATGGAGATATTCTTATATATCTCCAGACTTTGAAGTACCCTATAGCTTCCTCAAGAGAGGATCGACGTAAATTACACCTTCATTCCAAGAACTACCTCATTATAGGAGATACATTATATCGACGAGGGGTAGATTATGTTTTGCATCGTTTCCTTAATCATGAGGAAGCGGAGATTTTCCTAAATGATTCCCATAGAGAAGCATGTGAGGGTCATTTATCTGGGTTAGCAATGACCCAGAATATATTGCATGCCGGTTATTTCTGGACCACGATCTTTAAAGATTGGGTGGAAGCAGTGAAACAATGTCATCCGTGTCAGCTTTACACCAAGAAAATGTGGTCACATCCTACTCCGTTATTTCCCGTTGTCTCGGTAGGCCCCTTTATGAAATGGGGGATTGATTATGTGACATGCAACCCAGCCTCGACTGGGGGGCATAAATACATCATTGTCGATTTTGACTATTTTACGAAATGGGTAGAGGCAATGCCTACTTTCAAAGCCGATGGGGAAACATTATCTTTCTTTGTTTTCAATTAGATTATTGAACGGTTTGGAATACCCAAAGTGGTTTTCACTGACCATGGCAGTCATTTTCAAAATGACATGATGGCAGAACCGGCTACCATGCTCAGATTCAAACAAAAACATTCTTCTCCATACTATCCGCAAGCAAATGGTCAAGTTGAGGCTGTCAACAAAACTTTAAAAACTATCCTTAAATGTACAATTGATGCAGCCTGCTCTAACTGGCACATCATGTTATATCTTGCTCTTTGGGCTTACCGAACCAACATAAATACTGCTATGGGTTTCTCCCCTTTCCAACTCGTTCATGGGGTGGAAGCAGTTACTCCGATTGAATGTGAAATCCCGTCTCTAAAGATAGCCATTCATGTGTTACTTGATACGACTAAGCTTTAGGAACGTCTGGTACATTTAGAACACCTTGATGAACAACGTAGAGATGCATTGACTACTAATCAGGCTCATAAAAATAGGGTTAAAAATCAGTATGATAAATTTGTCAAACCTAGGGTTTTCTCTGAGGGGGAACTTGTCTTGCTTTGGGACCAAGATAAAGAACCTCTGGGGGCAGGAAAATTCAAGGCTATGTGGTTAGGACCTTGTGTCATGTCAAAAGCATTCAGTAAGGGTGCATATGAGTTAGTTTATTTCAATGGGAATAAGCTGCTTGAGCCTAGAAATGGGATCTACCTAAAAAAGTACTATGCTTAGGCTTAGCACTTTTTCTTGTATTTTTATTGTATGTATTTTTTATGTACATTAGGTTGTCAGTTTTGTTTTTTATATTATCTGCTGGTTGTTGCAAATGTCTTCTGAATGGTATATAGGGTTCATTGATGGCGCCAGCCATCATAATTGTAGCCTAGCTTCGGTAACATGGGTTATCTATTCTCCCTCAGGACAGCTTGTTTCCACGGGAGGCACTTGTCTAGGTCCTGCTTCTAATAATGTTGCTGAGTATAGGGCTGTAATTGAGCTCCTATGGGATGCTTTGTCACGTGGCATCACCCAGCTTGAGGTCTGTTTGGACTCTCAGTTGGTGGTTTCCCAGCTCAATCGAGCTTATCAGGTATGAAATCCTATATTATTATGTCAGTTCATGCAAATTCGTTTATTGGAAAGACATTTTGAGGTTATTACTTTCAATCAAATTCCACAAAATCAAAATTCATTGACTGATTCATATGCTAATTATATTTTGGATTGG
>LPNX010031273.1:183935-206188 GCA_001517045.1 Pseudotsuga menziesii | reverse complement strand
CCATTCCAGAACCATCTTTTACCTAGCAAAAACAAGTAATTTGAATCAATAATTCCATATCAAAATTCATAAAATTTTGACTATTATTAGCCTTTTCTCCTCCACATAGTACACGCGACTATCTAATTAGACATGTCGCATACTCTACGCGACTGTCTAGTTAGGAAACTCGAGTACATAACACGTGTACGCGACTTTTCATATAGGCAACCCATGTACGCGTCGTGCTACAGTTCAGGATGCTTTTTAGTATGGAATTTAGACTCAAACTTAATAATTGCTTGGATCAAAATAACGAGCTTAGGGTGTAGGCTTACCTGCAACTGGCGGATTTTGATTTCGTTGGTTCAATTGTCCACAATGATCGAATGAAGGTAGAAGGTAAAACTTGCTTTTTATGGCTCAAAAGTTCAAATGGTGAGTTTTGTTTTAATTTTCAACTATTTATAGAAATTATATTTCTTTAAGTGGGTCTTTTTCTATAGTTTGAAATGTCAATCAACTAATACCATACTTCTTTGTGCCTTGGAACAGTTTTTTTACCTTTACAAAATGTTGTTTCTCCAATAGGGTGGTTTTGTCATTTCCAATGCATTTTTGGCATCTTTATCCAATCCACATTAACCTTAGCAATCAACCTTTTTGCCACGGACTATGGTATTCTAAGCCATTAGTTCCCTATTTTTACCATTGTTCCTCCATGAATAGGACCCTTTTTCATGAGTATCATTCTTTTCCTATGTCATCCTTTGGTACTCATGCCGCAACTGTTTCAGGTTTCGGGGTATCCTCTTAGCTATTTTTCACACCAAATAGAGCTTCTTTTGAATCTCTTTTTACAAGCTATTCATTTATAGGACTCCCTGCCCTTATGGAGTTTCTTTAGGCCCAGGTATGAATCCTTCAAAACAGACTTGACTGCCCAGTTAACTCGTCCATTCAAGCTCGTTAAGAATATGTGAACGGGCATCCGCTTTGGTGGTAGGTTACCTTTTTCTTAGACCATGCGGAACAATACGAGAAAGGATCACTCTCTTTTCTTTTGAATTGAGAAGAGTATTCTCAGGTATAGGTTTATTACTTTTCCGGACCTGAGGGACTAAATTTACGGAAAAGGAACACCCGGTTTGAGCTTAGTTTTCTCTTTTTCATGCTCTGGACCTAAACATGAAAAAGATTTCGAGTGTACTTTGTGTCTTTTTTATGCTTGTTAAACAATTAAGAACAAAGCAATGAGTTTATTGTTGTAAGCCCCATTTCTCGTAACCAAATGGATATTTTCGAGTGATCTTGCTTTCCTTCGTACTCATAAAACTTAAGCTATTTTATGTTGTTTTGGAAGGAGCGTTGGGTAGGTGGTAATTTAACCTTTTTCGGACCATCCTGACTAAGTACCAAAAAGGTTCACATTTTCTTCTTTGGAAGTTAAGAGAGTTCTTCTGTGGTATGTTTTATACTTTTTCGGCCTTAGGAGACTAAATTGGATGAAAAAGGACCCCCCTCGAGTCTTCTTCGGAGCTTTCAGACTCTCTAAATGTGAAAACACCAACTGAGCATGTACTAGTTCGGGCTCATTAAACCCACCAATGAATGACACTATCAAGCATTATTTTCCCATCTCTTCAAGCTTGTTAAAAAATGAAGAGGGAACCGAGTTGACTTTCCTAGACTCATTAAAATTTAACAGGGAAGGTAAGGAAGAAGTTTTCTCTTGTTTTCAGTAATGGCTACATGTCATCCTTGAACATAGCACTCTTTGGTTTTTTCGATATCCATGTTTCAGTGTCCACTTTTGTTCAACTATTACTTTGAGTTTTCTTACTCCTCCTCTTGTCCATTATACCTGGGGAATCTGATCATGTCTCCTACATGACAGATAAGTCTAGCTGTTCTATCTATAAGTTATACGCTGCCTCGGGTCATCTCTGTGTTGTGCTCATTATTCAAGGACTCTACCCAATGTCTGATCTATAGCCTGATCCCATCATTGTTATATTTGTTATCTATTGTGTCTCCCTTCTTTTTCCCAGTTCCTAGTCACTCTTGTGATCCGTTGGAGGATCTATTGCCTTCCTTATCACAGCACGGTTCGGTTTCAGTACTTCCTGATGATGAAGACCTAGAGTTTTGATGATCGTACCTCAAGATTCATTTTTATCATTGGTGAATTCCTTTGCTTCAGTTGTCGATTATCCCTTATTGATTGACAAACTATTGAATCCTTTCCATGTTCGACTTCAGCTTACCGTTATTCACATGGCTTGGATTGTACTAGTTCTTTGGGATCCTTTATGAAGACCTTAGTTCCTCACCTATGGACTAAGTTGCACAATATTATGTTCTATTCATATACACAGCTTCCAAATATTTGAAGACTCATCATTATTTTATATTGTGGCTTCGATACACCTTCATAATATATGTGGGTTTTTACCCGTATCATATGATGTACTCAAATATTGTAAAGGAGCTAGTGTTCCAGTAAATTGAACATAGCATCCTCAGATGTAACTTTGTATATGACATTACTATGTATTTGTTTCGGGTACTCTCTCTGCTCCATTGGATTTCTGAGTTCTCCAAAGATAAAGATTATAATGTATTTCATCCATCGTTTCCCTCTGACCTCACACATTAGGGGGGATCTGTTATCCACCTGAATGACACCTCTCAGTCCGAGTGCCGACATCCCTCATGTTGGCACACAAAAGGACATCTATGGATTGAGGGTTGCCTAAAACACTATAGATGGGATTATTATTATTTACATTTGTCATCGATCCAGCTGCTTATTTTCACCCTTTAGCTATGTCAAGTCATCTACACGACTCTCTATATATGAAACTCGCATGTTGTACGTGAGTATCGGTTGTACACGTGTTGCTCTTATAGAAACTCGCGGGTCATACGCGAGTTGTCAATCTTGATACCCGCGTACATCTACCTTTGACATTAAAAATAAAAACATGTGATTACTTGAGATTAGTTAAGCACTTAAACTTAATCTCCTGAACTGTCTCAACCTCCTCAACCTTTGAAACTACCTTATTTCACCAAGTATAAATACAGGCCTTGGGGAAGGTGTTAAGCACATACACTTGGAGAGAAAAGCTATGCTGGTGGAGTTTATACAGAAGTATTTGGAGTAGTGGAACTTAGAATCCTTTGGCTGCAGAGGAGTCCTTGTCTCAGGCATTGGGTTGCAATCTGAACTCTTTCATTATTTTTAATAAAGAGAATCCTTCTTCCATATGTGTCTTGAATGTATCTCGTGTATTGTGGTTTGATAAATATTTATGTTTCAGCATCCTGTATATAATTTATCTAACCTATTTATATGTATGAATCATCTTGTATTTGGAAGATTGACCCTTGACAGGTGAAGGAGAAGCATCCCTGAAGAATTTGGAGGAAAATCAGAGCAGAAGAGGACAAGCTAGGATCAACCGTCGTGTATCGGGTGAGTCTTTCCCATCCTCCTATTTCCTTTACTGCACTCTAGAGTCGATTGCCTACAAGTTTATTGAGTATGTTGGTAACCCCAGACCTTCAGTTATAAGGTTTTTATTCCTGCACAACAAAACACCATTTATTATCTCCCTTATTAACTTTCCAATGTTTCCACCCAACTTGGTGAACTAGTAGGATTGAGAGAATTTTCCTGCTATGCAATTATTTGAATGGGGATATTACAGTCCTCCCCACCCAATATTGCTTGTCCTCTAGCAATTTCATATTTGGATTCTGAAAAATATTCTCCTCTTCCCATGTGGCATCTTCACTTGGTAGATCCTTCCATTGCATTAAGTATTCTTTGATTATTCTGCTCCTCAATCTTCTCTCCCTTGTCTTCAAAACCTTTTATAGAATAAGTGTGAGTTTTCCTTCATAATACAAAGGAGGGGGTGTATATGAAATGACAATTTTCTTACCAATAGTTTTATTGAGACAAGAAACATGAATCATACATTATGAATTTTACTCCCTTTCGGAAGTTCCAACTCATATGCTACTTCTCCAATCTTCTGTATTACCTTGTAGGGCCCATAGTATCTTGGATTTATCTTTTCTGCTCCATTCCTTTTGAGAGATGTTCTTTTGTATGGATGAAACCTAAAATACACTAAATCATCAACCTGAAAGGTCATTTCCTCTCTATGTTTATCTGCATATTTTTTTTGTTGATTTTGGGCAACCTGCAAATTGTCTTTTAAAAGCTTTAAAATTTCTTGGCTTTCTTCCACCCAATATTTAGATTTTTGAGCTCTACTAGTACCAAATATCATATCATAAAATGTAAGTGCATCATAATCATATAATTCTCTAAAAGGAGACATCCCTATTGACATCTCAAAGGTGGCGTTGTAGCAAAACTCACCCAAGTGTAGTCATTTTGTCCAAGCTTTTTGTTGTTCTCCAACACTGTTTCAGAGGTACCCTTCCAACCATTTATTCACCCTCTCTATTTTTCCATCAATTTGGGGATGGTATCTTGTACGTTGATTCAACTGAGTTCCCACCAATCTGAAAATTTATTTCCAAAAAGAACTCATGAATTTACCATATCTATCACTCACAATGCTCTTGGGGAGCCCATGCAATCTGAAGATTTCTTTGAAAACAAAGGTCAGCCACTTGTGAAGCACTAAAAGAGGATGTAACAAAAAATAAATGAACAACTTATTCAATCTATCCACTACCATATATATTCAATAATTTCGCAAAGATTTGGGAAAACCGGTGATGAAATCCATCGATATACTGTGTCGTTTTTGCTCTAGAATGGGAATTGGTTGTAATAAACCAGCTAGGTATGTGAGTTCAATTTTTTTTTTATGAAATACCTTAGATTCATTCACATACTTCTGAACATCTTCGTTCGGCCCATTTCAGTAGAACTTTTTCCATAGTTTCCTATAAGTTTTGAAGATCCCCGGAGGGCTTGCTAGTGGGGAATCATGTGCTTCTTGAAAAACTTTGTACTTAAGCTCTGAATCTCGAACCAAATAAATTATTCCCATATAGTGTATCATCCCATTCAAATTCTTTAGTTATCATCTCCCATGATTCCATCTGGGTGAATCCACGGACCTGGGTAACACTTTTTGGCAAGTGCATTTCAGCAAAAACAAAAAAACGCACCTCGGTCGAGGGCTTGTTAAGCCCTCGACCGAGGTCTTAATATCTCGACCGAGGTTTTATCAAGCCCTCGACCGAGGTATTGCGGGCTTTACAAAACCTTGGTCGAGGTATTTAAATACCTCGACCGAGGTATTTAGATACCTCGGTCGAGGGCTTAAAAAAACAGACTTAGCCCTCATTCAAACAAATGGAAAATTTACTGTGCCTTGCAGAGGTGTAAACCATGCCATTCCTAGCACATAACTGAGCGGAGTTGATACCGATAGATTCACCAACGAATCTTCTATCCATTGACGTATCATACACGTATTTTGGCATTCATATGATATTTATTTTTTAACTACTTCTAAAACTTATACTTAGAAAACCACACTGCAACTTCGAAGCAGCTCAAAGAAAAATCTGTAGAGTTAAAAATACATAGCCAAAAAATTCTTAAAAATGCACACATCACATATCGTCGTGTCCTCTTCAAAAGGGTATCTTTGGTTTTTCAATTTTTGAAAAAATTGAAAAAATTCCTTTACGTGGACAAATATGTGTTTAAAACGATGCTGAAATCGAATGTGGTCAGTTTCAAAAAATAATAAATAATTGTATAATGCGAAAAAAATTAACAAACAAATATGCACATCACACTGCATTTTATGTAGATCATGCTCATATATTTATTTTTTTTAAATTATTAATGCAAGATTGAATTACTCTACGTTGACACGAGCCACTTATTAGCTTCTTCAAATTTTTAAGGTCACACAGTTCATTAAATGCAAAAATTCACACATTAAATGACATCGGAATATTTAAAAAAAAATATCACTATGAAGCCAACATAATATTCTACAATTTGTTTTCTTACTGCAAGTCAAAATTCACATGGCATATATGCGTTTTGAGGGCTTCTATCTAGCACATGAGTAAAAAATCAGGTTTTCATCGCCAAATTTGGCCAAAAAGTGTTACCCATCTTCATGGAATCACCCATCTAATACATCACAAACAATATTATCTTTGGCATATTCAACTAGTAGCATGTCTTTCCAATTTTTAGTAATGTCCATGAGAGAAAAATAAGGTCTTCAAGATAATGCAACTGCTACAATGTTATTCTTTCCTTTCAAATATTCAATACCAAAACCATAATCTTAGATCTTTCTTACCCACTTTTGTTGTCTTTCATTTAGATCCTTTTGGGTAAGGAAGTGTCTTAGACTATTGTGGTCAGTTTTCACCACAAACTTGTTTCCTACGAAGTATTGTCAGAATTTTGCAAAGGCATGCATGATGGCAAAGATATATTTTTCATATATGGAGTAAATATTTTCATGAGGCTGAGGGTAAAACTATATTTTTCATATATGGAGTAAATATTTTCATGAGGCTGAGGGTAAAACTTTCTACTCTCAAAGGTTATATGGTGTTGTCCTTGCTTGAGGACAACCCCTACTCCTCCACCTATGGTGACTTGCAGCTTTGGAACCCATGTGTTCTATTGCATTGTATTGTGACCTGGAATGACAAACTTAAAGCCATCGAATGGTTCACTTGGTACAATTATTTTCTCCACCATCTCTGCATCAATGAAATTATGTGTACCTCCTCCATCTACCAAAACTGAATCTCTTTGTCCCAATACCACACCCTTGCATCGATTAGTGTGATAGCGAGGCACTGCTGAAAGTACTGCCATTCTTTCTTTGTCCAGTGAAGGATGATTTTCTTCTTATTTTTCTTGTTCAGCTACTATCTCATATGCCTCCTCTTGATATAAAATGTTCCATTATTCATCCATACCCCCTTCATACTCATCATTATCAGAAAATACTTCTATGCATTGAGCTTTTCCTTTAGCACATTTATGCCCCGTTGTCCATGGTTGGAAGCATGTGAAGCACATTTTTTTCCTTCGAAGTTCATCCTTGTTTTTTCCTTCTTTATTATTCTTTTTAGATGTATCTCCTTACAAAAAATTCCTATCAAGCACATCCTTTTCCCAAGGATTTCTTTCAAATCTGAAGTTAGGCTCAGGAGGAAATCTTGTTCTAGAAAGCACATTTTGAAGATCTATAGTCTAGCTCATTGTATCATTTAAGTTAGTAGGATTGTGGGCTTTGAGCAAAAATTTTAAGTGATATTCCAAACATTTAGTGAATATAAATACTAAACTCCCCATAGATACATTAGCCACCTTAATTGATAAGCTTTGGAATTCCAACATATACTCAATAGGAGTCCCTACCTCCTTCAATTGTTGTAGTTCTTTGAAAGACAATTATGGATCTTTTTTCTCAAACCTTTTTAATACCATGTCCAAAAATTACCCATATGTTTTAAACTATTAATGACCCAAGTTTTTTAGGACATGGAACCACCATTCATTTGCATCTCTATCCAAGTGCAGAATATCCATCTTTAAAGCATCTTCTTCCACCATTGGATTCAACTGAAAATACATGTCCAATTTTTGCACTCAAGTGTTAGCAGAACTTTGAGATGAACCATCAAAAGTAGGAAGTAGCACTTTACCTATGGAACAATTAAATTATTTTTTTTGGTGTAGAAACTTATTGTCCTCCTTCTTTTTTATTTTGTTTTCCATGGTGAAGTACTGCTCAAATGTTATACTTCTCCTACACTCTTCATCCAATTTATCCCATTCTTTTGTTATTATATCAATTTCAAATTGAATGTTAATATATTCTTTGGGAATAATAAATTTAGGTGCAGTAGGCCTTGGTTTTCTCTGAAATTCATGGGTTCTATTATGAGGTCCTGTTCACGAGAAAATGTGCTCACCCATTGTATTCTTTTTTGCTAATTGTGAACTACCACTATCTCCTATTATCCCTTTGCTTCCCATTTGACTGGTCATCAATTCGAATCCTTTTGCTATATGTTGGGTCATGTTTTTGTATATTTATTCAAACAAGGGTTTTATAAGTTTGAGATACTCCATTTTCTTCTTAGTGTAGTCTTCTCCCTTGTGAGCCATACCTTTAGCCAAAGATACATTTTTTCTTTTAGTTCTTCTTCTACAAGCCAAGCACCTTCCAATTCAGATTCTTGTGGTGGTGGTTTATGTATTTTACTCCTTGTTAAAACCATACGGTTCCAATACCATGCTCTAACACCACTTGTAATGTCCCTTTTATAAATTTTTACCAAAATGCCCAATTTTCCAATTTTTTCACAATTTTGGCTCTTGACTAGTTTTAGTGTCTTGGTCTCCAAATCAGCCCAATTGCTCCCAAATATTCATAGAACATGTGTGAATGATATAATAAATTAATTATTATTTTTAGGTATGTATTATTTCCCTCCAATCACTTATGCAAGTATGTACTAAATTCTGAACTAGATAGAGGATTTTATTGGCAATTTTGGGCTCAAATCCTCCCGAGGGTAAGTGGTAGAAATGGATTCCCAAATGTGAAGAAACCCACTCGAATTATTAAATTGAATCATGGGATGTGTATAATAAATTATAATAGACTCATATGCATAACCAATGTACCTCCCATTGATGTTATCACTTCTTTGAATCAGATATAAAATAACTAGTTTTGGACCCTTGGGGAAATGAGGTGTAGTTTGCTCCAATTTCTATGAAATTGGACCCAATGGCCACAAATTATCAATTAATTAATATGAAACCCATAATATACTTTATTTACAGTCCATTCATTCATAAATAATCAATATTTTATACATCCATTCGAATCGATCAAAATTACAAGAGTCTACAACAAGGTAGTGGGGAAATGGCACTGTTTCTTCATTATTGAGGAATAATACATAATATTTCTTGGCATTTAGACCTGGGAGATTTATTAAATTAAATACAATATAATTTAAATAAAAGTACAAAATACTGGAGCAAGATAATCTCCCTCAAATAGATGAATATCGCATCAAGTGCGCCTCAGTACATAGAGCTGAAATATGGTGAGCAAACGTGAGATCAAAGGAAGAAAAATATGAACTTCATATGTCCATGAGATTCTGTAGCTTTCACCTGTAACTTATGACTCCATTTAATCTCCTTGAAATACCTGAGTGGCCTCTCCAAACACCAACTAGGATGGGAATCTTTCACCCTCAAAATTGGCTAAGGCATGAACTAGTCATCCACTAGCTCTCTCTCTTCACAATAACAATTTTCACAAATGATCAAAAGGAATTATCATGGTTGATCCCTGCATTTTATAAAAACTATTGGTATTATAAGGTTCCAAATCCATCCATAAACCAAATCCAAGTTGAATTGGTGTGGTTGCTCATGCTATGCCATGTGGCCTCTCTCTTCACCTTCCCTCTTCTCTCGAATTCGAGTAGGAGCCTCTTGGAATTATTCAACTCCCATGAGAACCCTCTAATATGCTCTATTTAGGCTTGACATGTCATATATGTTATATTTCAGCATTGATATCTGAATTTTTTCATAACAGTCATAGAATCTCCATCATTGGTCTCATAGATGTCATAAATGTAAGGGGAATCTAGCCAAGTGTCTATGAAACTCTCATTTGGCTCTTCCTCTCCCCATGTAAGTTACAATTCATCCCAAATTAAACCTATGAATTATATGGAAAATTATATTAACCTTATAATCCATCCAAAAACATTAGGCTTCCCATAGATTTGAGATTGCAAGAGGAGGATGACAAGTTAACATAGGAATTCTAGCTTGAGTGGGCCCCATAGTCTCCATGTGTCTCCATTCTCCATAGCCATTTAATTTTTCACTTGCATTCATTTTATTAAATGTATTAAATAAATATTTATTCCTTCTAATCTCTTAACACCATTTATTATCTACCTTATTAACTTTCCAATGTTTCCACCCAATGTAGGGAACTAGTAGGATTGATGGAATTTTCCTGCTATGCAATTATTTGAATGGGGATATTACAGTTAGGGCCCTATTAGGCCTATGGAAAGGTAAGAATAATTCACTTATAATTCTTCTTAGGTATGAGAATAGATAAGTTAGAATAAGAGAAAGGAGTTGGGACAAAAGGAATGAAGGAAGATAAAATGAAGGAAAAGAAGGAAAATAAGCTGCGACAAAAGTAGAATAAATAAGAAGGAATTAAGGAAAGAAGCAGTTCAAGAGGAAATTGCAACAGCAATACAGAAGAAGAAGCCATGACAGAAGAAGAATCCACAATTAAAGAAGAATTCATGACAAAATAAGAGGCCACGATAGAAGAAGAAACCACGACAAAAGAAGAAACTGCGACAGAAGAAGAATCCACAATGGAAGGAATGGACGTGACAGTGAAAGAAGGAAACCGAGTGGAGGCAGGTCAAAAGGAGTACAATGGAAAAATGAATAGAAAGCAACATGTCAGAATTATCGTGGGTACGAGGTTGACTAGAGATGGTGCGAGATACACATATCAATGTATCTTTGTAAGCTAGTTTGTTTGTGCCTATTTTCATGTGTCGCTAGAATAAGAAATACAACCTGTTTGCTAAATGTAGAAAGATGGATAAGAAAGTGACATGTAAAGAGTCTATAAAAGCAGGAACACAAGTTGTATGCAGGTTAGCTCCTGTTCATTGTTATTTTTGGTCATTTTTATTGTAAGTGTTGTATGTGCTAGTTTTCATAAGTGCATAGAGTTGAAGAATCTGCAACTAAGTGCATAGAGGTGTAGGAGAACTAATTTGATCTTTGCTTTGGCGGTGGATCATCAATAGAGTCAAGTCGATCCAGGCTATGTGTGGATCAGTAGTAGAATCAGGTAGAGGAATATCAATGGAAGAAGAAAAGAGAGCATGAGAGGAGAGGAAATTATGTATAGATAGCAAGGAATATCTAGAACAAATTCTGAGGCTTAGTGTGCAGACCAAAGGTTCCATATATTTCTCATGCCAGATGAAGAGCATCTTTGTGGTTTTTTTCGAGATGGTTTTCCATGTTAGATTTTGTGTATATATGTGAAGGTTTAATGTGTTAATTGATTCGCATGTATATATGTTTTTATGAATTAATTCTTGTATATTTTCTTATGAATAAATTTATACATATCAGTCACACTGTTATAAGTGGAATACATTTATGTTGCACAAAGGTTGTTGTTATCTTAGTTTTAAGGGAATAGTTGTGTCGCATCCTAACTGTTCATAGAAAGCATAAATAATCCATCCACAATTTTCAGTCTATATCCTTGGTAACCAGCCAAGGGACATGAAATCCCCCACCCAACTGCAGAAACCCAGTTCTTGCAGTTACCCATAGAAAAATTTCTCTGGTGATACTACATCTGCGTCACAGGTGTTACCGATTGCACTTTTCTCTGTCGGTATAATATCTTGGGGTTTGTTGTGTGCAATATGAAAGGGGACTTATCCTATGTTGAAGAGACGTTAGAAGGCCAACATATATCAAAATTTTGGGGACATTACAGTCCTCCCCTTCCAAACTTTCTTGTCCCCAAATAATGAAAAACATGGGTAATGAGGAATTTGTACACTAATCCCAATGGTTGTTTCCAATCAAGATGTTTAACAAAATGATTATGTTCCATCACATAATGTTCACATATGATGCACTCCTCCACACAATCCAATTCATCTTCCATGGAGCTTCTTCCTAAAACCTCTTACTCACCCCCATGTGAATCTCCAAACAACCATGGTGACTATCTATGAGTTGGACATGGACAACTCCAAAACTCTTCTTCTTTAATATCCACTATTCAGTTTTGGTAGTGGATGGATATCATGTATTTATCTTCATAATTTGACCCATCCATAATATCATATTCTAACCCTTGTTGTTACCATCTTGTGTGTTCCATCTCAACCTCAATTTCTCATAAGCAATGATATGTCTATTCTTCATTAAATCCAATCATGTGCCTACTCCCAAAGCATCACCCTCAAGCATCCATGATGGAGTAAAAATTTGGGAAATGAAACATATGGTAGCACATCACCCCTTACTTCATTCCTTTGAGAAATTTTCACGAGAACTCATCTGAGAAGAAAATCCTCTTCTAACTTGGACAACCATATTTGTCATCAAATGGAGAGATCTTCTACAAGTTACACTGAAACAAAACCCTATGATTAGTGTCTCTTTTAGCTTCCTTTTTAGCATCCAAAATCACTTTTAGTGTATTTTTTCACCATTTTTTGGACAAAGTGGACGCTTTTCCATGGGATGGCACTTTTAATGGCGTTTTTTGCATCCCTTTTTTAAAAGTTGTCACTATTTTGGACGCTAATTAGAATCCCAATTAACATCCCACTTAGCATCCCAATTAGCATCCCAATTACATTCCCAAATAGTGTCCCAATTAGAATCCTAGTTAACATCCCAATTAGCACTATTTTGGACACAAATTAGCATCCCAATTAACAGCCCAATTATCGTCCCAATTAACATCCCAATTACAATCCCAATTAGCATCCCAATTAGCATCCCGTTTTAAAAGTTGGTACTATTTTGGATCCTAATTACCATCCCAATTAACGTCCCAATTAGAATCCCAATTAGAATCCCAATTAGCGTCCCAATTAGAATCCCAATTAGCATCCCAATTATCATCCCTTTTTAAAACTTGGAGTTATTTTGGACGCTAACTAGAATCCCAATTACCATCCCAATTAGCATCCCAATTAGAATCCCAATTAATTTCCCATTTATCATCCACAAAATAATCCCATATAACACCAAGAATAGCCGCAAAAAACACATCTTGAATAGCATAGAACCTTATATTAATCCATGGTTAGCGATAGGAATTGTGCCATGAATTTTGGGAGGAAAAACATCCAACATAGCACCAAGTATAGATCCAGGAATTGTGCCTAGAAAACATCCAACCTAGTGCCATGTATAGATCCAGGTATAGCACCTGGAATATGCCAAAAAAATTCAAAAGGAACTGCACTAGGAATTGCACTAGGTTTAGAGATAGGAATTGTGTTCGAGAAATGTCTAACATAACGCCAAATATATATATGTCAAATTAAATGATCATAATTCATGTTATCGTACTTTTGGATATTGATTTATCATAGTGGCACCTAAATGATCAGAATCATGGCACTTTTGGATCATGATTAATCCTAATGAGGGGTAAATTACCTTACTTTCACCTAAATTTCACTAATGGAATTTTAGTGTCCCCAACAACATTTTATAGACCCTAATGGCATATGATTGTCCCTAACAACATGACGATGATCCATTACGATAATTATGATGTATCATATGGATATGATTTGATATGTATAAGATTATATCATCCATTCTTGTGAGGTAGTATGGCTCCTTGCTCATTATTATCGCAATTATATTGATGATGACTATGATGATGACAATGATGTTGATTTATTGTATGATGATGATGATGATGTGGATGTCAATGATGATTATCCATGTGGTATCACTTTTGGATACTAATTTATTCTAATGACACCTAAATGTCTATAATGACATCTAAAAAACCCTATTATCATCAAAATAACTATAACGACATATAAATGACCTTAACAATTACATGACATGAATCCTAATGTCGATGAGTGATTAAGAACACTAATGGCATATGCGTGACCATAATGATAACGATAATGATATTTTTTTTGATGATGTACTTGATGCTGACAATGATGATGATGATGAGGATGATGATCAATATGATGTTGATGTACCATATGGCATTGATGATCATGATGACAATGTCAATGTCCATGATGATGATGCATGCCATAAGAGTTATGTATATTGCAGGAATTGAGATATTGGATTTAATAACAAGTAATAGAGGTTGTGAGGTGTTGACCATAAAAATATTATTATCCATTGAGTTTTATATTGACTGATATCGCCATTGGGTTTAGTAGTTCCCCCCCACCCCCCTACACCCCCCTTGTATAAAGGTAGTACAATACAACCTATCATGGTGCTACCAAAATGTCACCCTACAAGGTTGTTTTGGACACTCCCCCAGCATCCATACCCTCATTTTTACCAATAACATCCAAGGCACAAGAAGTGGATATTGAATCTTAACACAAAAGCCAACTTTATTTGTACTCTTAATGAAATTTTGGTCTTGGTTTAAAATGGAATGAAGAAACAAGCATTTCAGTAATTCTCATAGTGTTATTTTGAAGAAGAAGACCAATTGTTTTACATCATTGGCCTTATAACAGGACATCTCTCAAGGAAAAAAGTAGTTAGTTGCTCAAGTTTTATGGAATTGGTGGATTTTTTGTTAAATATTCAGAATAATTGGTTCAATTTTTGGCGATTCTTTTGAGGTGCAGTTGAGAGGTATATATTTGTCCCGATACACTTTTGTTTTCTTATTCTTGTTTTTAAAATGCATGTGAGAGATATTTGTGTCTTCTGCATTCCATTTATTGAAAGACTGAACTGTCTTAATTCAACATCAATAGAATTTTTCAATGGTGCACAAAAACCCTTTAAACGCTATTTATGTTCAATACTGTTTTGACACAATCTATGATCAATATTAGAAGGAAAACATAGAACCAAAATTTTCTTTCTCACATTGATATGATAATACCCAGATTTTCAAAGGTGAAAATCAATTTCATCTGACCAATAATTTTTTTTACGACCAATCAAATTAAAACTTATAAAATTGCCCCCTTTAAATGCTCAACATACAAGTCATTTATTTTTGGTATGCTATAGGCACACAATCATCCACCAGCAATTTGTATGCTTAGATCATAGGACGAAATGTTCCACCCTTGATGTGCTCACGTGTTTTGTTTGTTGAGTTTTCTAAGTCACTAATTTTGTCAAATAGTTTGTTCTTCTACCCTTGTTTACTTCTATGATGTGATTCTCTTACTACTGGTGTGTATAGGTTATTAGTTTGAGTGTGTGGTTTGACAAATATTTCACAATGGACTGCCTGGGTTACTTGAATTTGATGTTCTTGTTTCATATTTTACTCATCACATTGATAACCGTATTTGGGACATAGATAAATTCTTTGATACACTTTTGAAATGGAAGACTATATTTAATTCCAAGAGAGAACACCGGATTTTAAAATAGTAAACAATGAAAGATAATACCAAAATTTACATTAATTCTCAGACCTGGGAAGTTATGGCATGGATGTAGCTCTCCTAGATGGTTGTAGCAATTTGTCTTGCTTAGAACCTCTGTCAAACACTTTGCAACATCTTTAGTTGAGATTTGTTATAGATAATAGATTGTATTTGGTATGGACACTTCATCAGACACTCTCTTAACACTGCTACTAACCCCTGTAGAACTCCCTTACTAAATTGTTGACTATGCTAATGAATATAGGTTCACTACTCCTGTCAAATACTTTGTGGTGAATGGTATGAGTACTGGTTTAATTACCCTATAGGTGCTTGTTATTATTTGTTTGGTTTAGGTATCAAATGGAGTTACATTCAACAAACACATATGACTTTGTATACTCATAGTCGCAAATTTTTATGCCACTACAATATTCATATTTGTGCAATTAACAACATCCATAAATCGACCTTCTATAATCAACAGTAATAGGCCTTGGAGTAAGTGTAAGAATTTCCTTTCAAATGGGAGTAAATTAGAAGAATGTGAGCTATAGACTGTTTCTTTTACATATAGGATGAATATAGATAGTCATTAGACAAATATACTAGCACTGGAATATATCTTCATGTAGCTAGGATACCCATTTTCACTGGTTGTAGTGGATTTGTCCCATGCCCCAATTGAACTGTATATGCTAACCAACGATGAGGGAAACCTCTCTATAATGCATAAATCATTATCATAAACAAATTGGATACATAATTGCATAATTTGTGTGAAGTGTTCAAAATTATTGTTTTCCTTGGCATTTTGTTTAGCATTTTTTATGCCCTACAAACAATAGCTATGGCATCTAGATATGAAGTGGGTGATTTCTAGAATTGATTTATGGTTTGGTATTTCTTCAAAAGCAGAAGTTCATTGTCACTCATGAGTGTCATAGGGTTTTCAATTGGCATCCTAGATGTTGTGTCTCTCTAACTATGTTCCACTACTACTACATATGGCTCAAAAGTCCCACGAACGTTTGCCACGAATAAGTTAAAATTGATTTTTTCATGGAAAAACATGAAAATTCCCTTGACGACCATTACTATAGCGATGCATAGTTAATAACGTCACTATAGAAATGAAAATCCATCATTATCGTGATGTTATTGACTATGCGTCGCTATAGCGACGATCGTAGAGGGAAAAAATTCTTTTCTTTTTTAATGGCTCACCATTGCAGAAATTTGATGATACTTGCTAAACTTTTTCCTAAAACCATTGTTATTTAGATCCATTTTGGTATCAACGGGAATCAATGGTGAGCTATTGAGAAGGAATTGTGAGCTACCCATTTTGGCAAATATAAAAAGAAATGCTGTATTAAAATTACTATGAAATGATTGTAAATGAACTAGAGAGACAAAATCCATTGTAACCTACAAATTGTTGAGAGATAAAGATTGACCATAGTTATTTGATACTATATGTTTTTTCTCCTTTAGGTTTCTCTAGGTCAAATTATGTGTTCAATGTATTATATGTTGTGAGATTGCATTATTAATATAGTTGTTATGCTCCATTATATTGTCAAATGAAATTCATTAGATTATAGTGTCATATACAATATGTTATTGCTTTCTCAATCTCGTTCCATTGGACACAATGATTGGCCACTCCAAGTCATTTAATCAAAGTTGAAGGAAGATGAAAAGTGTAGAAATAAGAGTTGTTATCCAAATTTATAATCTCAAACAAAATTTCTAATGAGTGTTGCTACTATTACGTATTATGGTTTCAAACCTACAATCAACCCGTAGAGTTGTCCATATTTTGATAGGACAAGACTTATTTCTTTATTACATAACTAGCCCATTCAATTGTTAATTGATTACAACCTATGTTGTAAGCAGATACATACTCCTTGCTTTTTAATTTAGTTCAAAACAATGGAGGAAAGCAAATTTATTTATGAGAATGTTCCAATGTGACTGCTGGCATTTAATTAAATGAAAATAAGAGTGTTGGGATCTACGTTGCACTCATGTTTTGTGATTTGGTTGAGACTAGAAGTAATGTAGAAGTGTTATTCTCATTGGGTATTTTATCGAGGATTGACTTCAATCAACTAACAATTAGAATCATAAAAAAAACACGAGCAAAACCATTCCAATGAATAAGCATTTAAGGAAATTAATATTGGTTTGATGATAAATTGCAGTGACATCAAACTAACTCTATTCCATGTAAGAATATTGTTTCAAGAGTTACTACATACTACCTAAACATATCCTCTATTGATGGTTTAATTATCTAGTTTTTCATTAGGTTAAGGAGCTTGGTTTGTTGAGGTCAAGAAAAAATTATCAAGGCCCTTTTACATGTTAATTCTCAAGTGTGCCCATTTTAGGGTCCATGGTTAAAGTAATGGGAGAGGAATGATATTTTGATAAATAAAGACAACTATAGCCACAAAAATGTGCTTGAGTAAACATTAAAATGCATGGGAAGTTTGAGAAATGCAATCCACCATGGGTAACTGTCACGTCCCCATGCCTCCGACCGGCAAGGAGGACGCGATCCATGGCATTAACCAAGCATACTAACAGCCTCATGAACATGTACAGGAAGTAAAATGGCAAAACATAATGCTGAAGTAGAATGCATTGAAGAAAAAACATGCACATATACAATTGTTCATCATACACAGCTGAATTAATTCATCTTGCACAGCGGAAACCTCATGCATTCAAACAAGCATTTTTGCAAAATGTTCATTTCCATTTAATTAACGGTAAATATACAATTGCAGAGGTAAAATACACAAGATTACTTATCTTATGAAAGCCTTGCTCCGCAACCAGCTACGTCACTGCAACGTTCCACCCAACCATAGGCCAGCATGCTCCTCAATCGCTCAGCAACGCTGCCACCCACGAGCTAGGCATGATTCTCCAAGGAATAAGGGAACTAGCAGGCTTACACATAGCCAGGATACACAAAAAAAACACACAGCCAAGCCAACTGAGTTGGGTTTATCAGGCCATTAAGGAGTTGATGAAGGCAATTTTCTAAGCTGGTGAGCTCATTACAGAGCCAATAACACCTACACTCGAGCTAGCCTGACCTCTAAGACACCCATCCACACCCAACACAAGGAATCAGTCCCTTCTCTGCTACACAGTCCCTCAGGCCCTGCATTCCCTTCCAGTGCTATTCAGGGGTGATGGAGAAGAAGGCCAGCCCTCTAGCTCTGCCTGAGTGGTTTCTAGCACCAGGTTTATCAAGCAACCAAGCCAACACCCTTACTCCTCACACAGTCCAAAGACCAACAATTACACTCAGGAAATCAATTAATCTCTCACAGCTTAAACAGGGAAAAACGAATTACACAGCCCCATATGTAACAGCAAAAATGGCTCACAACATGGGGGAAAACACACAGTCCTGAAGCTTATCAAGGAAACCAACTCACAGCAGGGGAAAAAAATGCCCCAAATAGCCTGTGCGTGAGGCCAATAGTTGCTGAGACAGTCAAAAACATGAATGGGTCTTCACAGCCATGGTAAAAACACATGAAATCACAAAAACGTGAATGAAAAAATGCATCGGCAACTCCCAAAACGTGAGGAAGACAACCCAGGCCCTGGCATTACAAAAATGACCTCCCATCCATGGGAAAAAATGAAGCTAACAGCCAAAATCGTGGAAAGGAAAACACAGGAAAAACTCCAGCTGCTCCCAAAACGTGAGGAAACTGAAAAACGTGAATGCATAGCAAAATGGCATGCGTTTTTGGGCATTTTCCTTGCCAAGGAAGTCAAAACACGTTTTTCAAAAATGGTTCTCTGCCCAATTCGAATTTTGGTTGCCCATACTCTTCCCATCCATGTAATAACTAACTCAACCACATTCTGGCAGAAATAAATGATTGGAGAAAAAGACAAGAAAGGTAGTTGACAGCTTGATGGGTTTTCTCATAGACATTTGGATTTTCCCCATTGGCCCATAGGCTAAATATTTCACCCCCCCTTATCCTTAGAAAATAATGCCCCATTCGATTTAGTTGCCGCGACCGTAGCTTGTTGTGTCCATTAATTAATTATGATGCATATTTACATGACGGCCAACATATTATATGCCGCATGCCGCGATAGATCTTCGGTGACCATTAAATCCAAAACATAGCATTACCGATCAATGGTGGGGCCTTGGCCTTTAGCTCCACACCATGATCATTACAATATATACATCATATACATCTAATGTAATGGGGTCAAAACCAGGGCATTACATTCCCCTCCCCCTTCAATAGCACTATCCTCAGTGCTTACAGAATTGAACAAAATGCTACACTGGCATCGCCTCAGTGTTCCGTAGAATTGAACAAAAATGGATGTGCCAATTGCATGGCATCCTCCAGCTCCCATGTAGCCTCTTCAGGTCCGAAGTGCTCCCATTGCACCTTTACCTGACCTATGGCTCGGTTCCGGAGCATTGTGACCTTCCTGTCGAGGATGCGCATTGGCTCGATTCGGAACTCTCCCTCGGGTTCCACCTGAATCGCATCCCAATTTATCACATGGTTAGGATCATGTACATATCTCTTAAGCAAAGAAACATGAAAAACATTATGAGCTCTAGTGCTAGCAGGTAATGCAAGTCTATATGCAACTGGCCCTATTCTTTCAAGCACTTCAAACGGCCCACAATATCTCGGTGACAACTTGGCACAACTTCCAAGCTTCAAGGAACTCTTCCTTGCCCTCACTCTGAGGTAAACATGATCCCCAACACTAAATTCTCTGTTCACCCTATGCTTATCTGCATAGCTTTTATGTCTGTCCTGTGCTGCTTTCAGCTTCTGCCTAATCTTTACAACCTCTTGCTCCATTTTCTTGAGCAATTCTGGTCCAAGCACAATCCTATTCACTGGATTGTCCCAAGTCACTAGTGTCCTACACCTTCTTCCATACAAAGCTTCATACGGACTCATCCCCAAAGATGCCTGCTGCCCATTGTTATAAGAAAACTCTACCAAGTGTAGGTAATCTTCCCACTTGGTTGGTTTGTCCATCACATACATGCAAAGCATGTCTTCAAGCACCTGATTAACTCTCTCGGTTTGACCATCTGTCTGAGGATGGTATGCAGTGCTGAAGTTTAGCTTTGTACCCAAATCTGCAAACAACCCCTTCCAAAAGTTTGAAGTAAACTTGACGTCTCTGTCAGATACTATTGCCTTCGGCAATCCATGCAATTTAAATATCTCCTTCATGAAGATCTTTGCAATGTCACCAGCCTCATACATAGACTTAACCGGTATAAAATGTGCTGCCTTTGTCAACTTGTCTACCACAACCATAATGGAATCATGTTGTCTCCAAGTCATTGGCAATCCTGTAATAAAATCCATGGAAATAACTTCCCATTTACATTCTGGAACTGGCAAAGGCTGCAACAAACCTGCTGGATGTTGATGCTCAAGCTTCACCTGCTGACATTTCATACACCTCGAAATGTATTCAGCCATATCCCTTTTCATTCCTAGCCAGAAGTACTACTTTCTAGCTGTAGCGATTGTCTTCTGATATCCTGGGTGACCAGAATATGGAGCTTGATGGACTTCATCCATAACAACTCTCCTCAAATCCGCTACATTCGGAATATAAATTCTGCCTTTATAAGTAAGAAGACCATCTTATTCCAATTTATATCCCTCATACCTCTTCTCAAGAATTTGCTGCTGCAATTTGTCTTTTACCTGCTCATACAATTCATCTCCAGCAACATGATTAACAATCTGTTGCCTCAAATCTGATTGGCAAATACTAAGAGATGCCACATGCATTTCTTGCATCTTCCTGCTGAGCACATCAGCTACCTTATTCTCTTTTCCTTTTATGTGTTTGATCTCAAAATCAAACTCACATAAAAATTCCAGCCATCTTGTTTGCCTAGCATTCAACGTAGGCTGATCAAACAAATACTTCAGACCATAGTGATATGTTCTGAGATCAAATCTCCTACCCATCAAGTAATTCCTCCACATCTTGAGAGCATGTACTATGGCTGCGAGCTCTAGATCATGAGTGGCATAGTTCTTCTCATGTTCCTTCAGCTTTCTCGACTCATAACATATCACGTGGTTATCCTGCATAAGGACTCCCCCAATCCCTTGTCCACATGCATCGATACACACCACAAAATCTCTCTCTGGATCTGCAACTTTCAATACTGGTGCACTAGTGAGAAGATTCTTCAACTGCTGGAAGCTTTCTTCACACTTCGATGTCCATTCGAACTTCATCCCCTTCTTTTGCAAAGAAGTGATAGCATGTGCAACTTTGGAGAATCCCTCAATGAATCTCCTGTAATATCCTGCAAGTCCCATGAAAGACCTTACATCTGTCACATTTCTTGGAGTAGGCCAATTCATAATGGCTTCAATCTTTTCAGGGTCCACAGATATACCCTCCTCTGAGATAATGTGACCCAAATACTGAATTCTATCCCTATAGAAATCACACTTGCTCAGTTTTGCATACAACTGATGCTCCTTGAGCAAACTCAATGTCAATCTCAAATGCTCTTCATGCTCTTCCTCATTCTTGGAATAAACAAGAATGTCATCAAGGAAAACAAGAACAAACTTGTCCAAATACTTGCTGAAGACACTATTCATAAGGCACATAAATGTAGCTGACGCATTTGTGACACCAAATGGTACCACTACAAACTCATAGTGCCCATACCTCGTCCTAAAGGCGGTCTTATGAATGTCTTCATCCTTGATCCTTACCTGATGGTAACCAGATCTCAAGTCAATCTTGGAAAATACCTTTGCTCCTCTCATTTGATCAAAGAGGTCATCAATCCTAGGCAAAGGATACTTATTCTTCACGGTAACCTTGTTCAACTGTCTGTAATCAATACATAACCTTAGTGTACCATCTTTCTTCTTTACAAACAGAACTGGTGCTCCCCATGGAGACACGCTCGGTCGGATATACTTCTTGTCCAACAACTCTTGCAGTTGCATCTTCAGCTCTAGCATCTCTGGTAT